>JAFFST010055741.1:64702-80095 GCA_022414735.1 Noturus placidus
AGCTAGCACCTTGCATGGAAGCACTGCTACCATTGGTGTATGAGTGTGCACTTGTAAGTCGCTTTGGATAAAAGCGTCTGCTAAATGAATAAATGTAAATGTAAATGTAAATAAGTGGGCGGCTGTGGCTCAATCGGTAGAGCGGGTTGTCCACTAATCATAGGGTTGACGCTTCGATTCCCGGATGTCTCCACATGCCGAAGTGTCCTTGGGCAAGACACTGAACCCTAAGTTGCCCCCGATGGCAAGCTAGCCCCTTGCATGGCAGCTCTGCTACCATTGGTGTGTGAGTGTGTATGTGAATGGGTGAATGAGACACAGTGTAAAGCGTTTTGGATAAAAGCGCTATACAAGTGTGCCATTTACCAATTACATACGAAGACCCAAGGTTTCCCAGCAGAATATTACCCAGAGCATCACACTTCCTCTGCCGACTTGCCTTTTTCCCCATGGTGCATCCTGGCTCTATCTTTTCTCCAGGTAAGTGACACACAAACACGACCATCCAAATGATGTAAAAGATAATGTGAGTCATCAGACCAGGCCACCTCCTTCAATGCTCCATGGTCCAGGTCTGATGCCCATTGCTTCTAGCAGTCTTTTTTTAAGCGTTTTTTGCTACACTAGCTCTTCTATGGGATCAAGGCAGACAGGCTAACCTTTGCTCCCCACATGCATCAGTGAGCCTTGGACAGCCATGACCTTGTCTCCGGTTCATTGGTTGTCCTTCTTTGGACCACTTTTGGTATGTACTAAGCATTGCATACTGTGAACACCCCACAAGAAATGCCATTTTGGAGATGCTCTGACCCAGTTGTTTTTTATGCTTGCCCATTTTTCCTGCTTGCACACACACACACACACACACACACACACACATACGTAATGCATTTGCGATGGCTCTGATCGATTTTCCTTTTTCTCAGATTTAAAATGCCTTGCTTTTCTCCCATAGACATCTCTCTGGACTTGGTTTATCTTTTTTAACAACAAATGTAGTCTTCACAGCTGAAACCCAGGGCTATTACTTGTTTACTATTACATGTTCCACTATTTTTGATCACTTGAAAAGTGGGCGGATTCAAACAAGAGGTTGTTAAATACCTCGAGATGTAAATCTCAGGAAAATTTGTCAGGAAATAAAAGTCGGATCTGTTGTGCCATATTCAACTTTTGAACTCTAACCCAAATATCTTCAATGTATAGCAAAAAAAAAAAAAAAGAATTGGCCTTTACTATCCAGTACTTTCAGAGGGAACTGTATATACATACAATTTCATTGGTGCTCTCACCCGAGGGCCACAATGGCAAAAAGTCCCCCCCCCCACCTTCAAAAATCTGTGTCACTACCAATACTGACACATTGGACAATTTTGTCAGTGATATTAAGAGTTCTCTGTGTCAGCAACCCAGTCCCTGAAAGTCCCAGAAGGCACTGTTTTCCCCGGTCGTGGTCACACTATAAAAAGAACAATCAGAGTAGCCTGATGGAACTAATTTCATCTGGCCTTTCAGTCTCCCTCTTTCTCTATCTCTGTTGCCTTTTTGCTTTGCAGTCTTGTGTGTGATTCATTCTACTCAATAAGCTTCAAAGTAAGCAGATTTGTCTACCCCTACTCCTCTCCTCCCCCCTTTAAGAAGGCTATTGTGATTCATGGACATAACCCTTTGGAGCAAATATCCTCAGGGCATTTTATGTATTAACATGCTTGGCTTTCCATCATGAAAAGAAAAAGACAGAAATGGGGGGGAAAATATTAACTCTCGTGGAACAACCTTTGATTTGCTATGCTCTGTCCACCAAATGGCAGTCCAGTCAAGTTCACATCACATGTCCCAACTGTGATAAATAGATTAGTTTTCAAATGCACGAGGCAAATGAGTTTCTGCACATATTGCATTGCGGGCCTGTCACTCTCACTAATATGTTGGGATTTTGTTGCAATGATTCCAGCTGAAAGAAGGGCAAACCTTTCACATTTAGTATGAAATAAATAAATATGCTCTATAAATATGTATCTTCATCTTCTGGCAATGTGAATTACTTAAATGGACTTAGCTGTACATGGAAATACTTATCCTGCAGTAAAAATGAAGAGTATTGTCATGTTAGTATGAGCGTTAGATCTTTATTTTCATCCCTATGTTATACAAGTTTTTGATTCATGTGCATTGCTAAAATGTTATTTCCCATATGAAGAATGTAGGGTGCATAAAACACAGTAATGGGGTCGATCAATAACAAAGCTAGACCTTGTGTTTCTGTGTATCCCTGCCCTCTCTTGGTCTCAGTTATATCAAACTCTTTAAGGCCCTGGGTAATAAAATATAAGACCCTACACTCATAGTTTAAAGTGCTTTGCTAAGCATCATCAAACAAGAAGTTAATTTTTTATTTTTTTTTCGCAAGCAGACAGCAATATTTATTACCTAAGATCATGTACAATGCACGGTGGTGGAATATACATATGGAAGGTCGGTATTGCAGGAATTTTGATTAAAATTGATTTTCCTGCCCTTGGGAAGTAAGAAGTCAAAAACTGTTGCATGCACATTTATGAAACAGATATAGTCTGTTGACATTAGCAGGATGTTTGGTAACAATTAAGTTCCCGCTTTATCCAAGACAAGGTGACATGTAGCTGTTTCAGTTATCCTCCGTGACTCTGGGGCCTGGATAGACAATTATGTTGTACCTCAGGTTTTACTGCTTGCTCTTGTCATTTTGAGGATGTCTACAGCCTACAGGGAACAGACAGAATTGTTTTTCAGAGTGACTTCAAAGACAGGTCTGCTAGCAGGCTTTGACAATACACAGTAACACAATGGGAGCAAATATCCAGGTTCACCTGATGATTATTCCAATGACATTTTCCGCATAACAACCACTGAAACACTAATGTATTTATTAAATTATTAAATGGTTCTATGCTCTAGAGCGATAAAATGTTTGATGGAGGCTTTTCGGAATAACTAATATTCGGATGCATTTTATGGATGGAACAAGTTTAATGTGGGGAAAGGAAAGGTCAGGGTTTCATGAACTGGCGAACAATGAGCATTACGAAGTATTTAGGATTGATAAACATAATTTTTTACACGTTGGCTACTTGTTCATGAGCCTTATTAATGCTTTAGCGCTGTCCCTGAGGTTCACACACCTGTTTCTCCTGACCCGCTGCCGGGGCCTGCCAAGGGCACCTCCAGATGTTCCCATTGGAATCTCCATCCTAGTAGTCCACATCTCATAGCAAATCCTTGACATCTACTAGCCTACTTATATGCCATTTTGTGCTTAAGAAAAAGCCATACAAATTCTTATTAAAGGCCTGTTCACACCAAGAACGATAACTATAAAGAAAACTATAACCATATTAGTGTCCACACCAACACACAATATCATTCTGTTTATTCTAAGTGCTCACTGCAGTTATGTCATCTGCTGCTTTAAATGCTCGAGCTCTTTAAAGCAGGATGGATTCTGATTGGCTGTCAATGTTTATAACGTTCATCAGCTTGGAAAAAATCGTTCTGAAAGTGATTCAAAATATATTGTTTCTCTGTGCCGTTATAGCTGTTGTGTGGACTGCTGTTCTTTCATATTTAGAATGATTTTTAGAACTATATCTTTATCGTTATAAAAAAGTTATAATTATCAAAAAAATATGCTTTTCATGTTTCAGGCAGGATGAAAGATTATAGAAAGCAGTTAATACACTTGAACACTGATGTGATGTGAATATCTTGTATGCTATGTTGCATATTTCTGTTTACATAATTTACTTATCAAGTAAGAATGTAGCTACACACATCTCTTATTTCAGCTTTTCCAAAGCTTTTACTTTGTCACATGGCCGTTTTTTCCATTAAGAACATTTATTTTTCTCGCTTAGATTTTCATTAGATCCTCCAATTTGTTGGACTTGCTTTATTACATATTTGCTATTCCGATGAGCTTACCCATGTGGCTGTATCTTTGCAAGTATTTTGCTTTGACAGCTCATCCTCATGTTGATATACTTTTATTATGTGCAGTTTTCCCTGAGTAAAGACATGAGAGGAGGGAAAAAAAAGAAGAAGTAATCAAATTCAGCTGAGGCATTGGATTATAAATGAGGTTTGCGGCAGGCACCATAATGTTATTTAGATTTCTGTGTATTGAGACCTTGTTCCAACTCCCATCAGCAATGCGGCAGAATCAAATATGAATATAAGCTGATATAAGGAAATTGGTTTGTTATGTGCTGATGCTTTGGAGACCGAGCCCTGTGCAGGCAACGGGAAGGCGGGGAAAAGAGCAATCCAAGCAGAGTGATGTTTTAATTACTTGAACTGGAATGATAACACTCAACTCCTGAAATGATACAAATTAATAGGTTTACACCCGCAGTCTTCTGCTTCCACTGAGCATTTCTTTCTGGAGCAAGGGACATTTAGATTATCTTTGGTGTCAGACTCCATTTCACCTTCTTTGAGGGAAGAATCAGGAAAGGGACTTTTCGTACAAGAACACCTTTCAAAGACCAGCTGTACCGTGATAACATTTGCTGCACAATTAAACTGGCAAAACATCCTGATGTCTGTGGCTATTGTCCTGACTGTTGGACAGAACAAAACCTGCAGCTGAATAGAATGTAAATCTGCTTGTTACCTGCGTAGTGAATTAGCACAATGAGGACCGAGAGGAAAAGAAAATCCTTAAGATTCCGATTTTCTCAAGATTTCCGCTTGCTCTGATCAAATCGGTCCACAACCATATGATGTACCAAGATGTTGAATTAGCATTTTATAAATGTGTGTTACATTATTACAGCTATACAAATACATAATACAGCTTATTAACTGAATGAATAACTTAATGAAGTATGCTGAACATTGCAGTTCTAGCGCAGCTAATTTCAGTTGACTCGCTTAAACCTTAATTAGACTGTTCCTGCGTCATTTCAGTGTCCCTATTTATAGTCCTGCGTCTGCACCCATTGTTTTCATGCTTTTATCTAATCTGAAGGCCAGATGACTGAAATGAAGTGTTCTGTTCTGAACTAATAGCAACAATTCCTGTTCATTTGCTAGCACACTTTGTGTAATTTTTTAAGCTTTATTCGAGCACCATGATGGCAATGGTTTCTGCAGAATTTGAGGAAGTCTCCCAGGCTTGTGTGAAGCCATATTGCACACTGCAGAAGTCCACCATTGAATGTACCAGACTTTGCTTGATGTGGCCATCGATCCTTGTGTTTTCCAGACCTCGCAGATCTGAACATGTGTACAGTATTGCTCTTCTGCAGAATTATTCTGCCATGATAGAACCAAAGACAAGTAGTATACACTATATGGACAAAAGTTTGTGTAAACCTGACAGTCACACCTATATGTGCTTTTTGAACACCACATTCCAGATTTTTCTGTTATAATAACCTCCACTGTTCTTCGAAGGCTTTCCACTAGATTTTGAAGTGTGGCTGTGGGAATTTGCTCATTCAGCTACAAGAGCATTAGCGAGGTCAGGCACTGATGTTAGGTGAGGAGGCCTAGCACACTGTCTGTGTTCCAGTTCACCCCAAAGATGTTTAGTGGAGTGGACAATTGTGTGCTTCCAGTATTGTGGCAGCAGTTATGTGTGTTATGGTCAGGTGTCCACAAACATTTGGCAATACAGTCTATGTACCCTTGCATCAACAAGATGGGACTGAGTTTTTCTGAAAACATCCCACTACCAAGATCATTGTTACATCAAAGTAGACCAGCACATTACACACTCTTTCTTCTCTCAAGATGATGTTCATTTTACATTTACATTTATTCATTTATCAGACGCTTTTATCCAAAGCGACTTAAAAATGAGGAAATAGAAGCAAAGCGATATATCAAGCAGAAAACAATACAAGTATTGCTACTATACAAGATCTTTAATTAAGTTCTAGAAGAAGCAAAGTGCACAGAGTAGAGGTGAAAGAGCCAGAGTAAGGTGTATTTTTGTTTGTTTGTTTTTTTAGGGGTTTGAGGTGGGTCTTTAGCTGCTTTTTGAACATAGTGACAGATTCTGCTCTCCGGATTGAGGTTGGAAGTTTGTTCCACCACTGAGGGACAGATAGTGGGAAGGTTCTGGAATTTTATAATGCTTTCGAGAATCTGGACCCATATCTTATGACTAATAAACCTGATGTTGATATGTTTAATTTAATTTCATACTAAAACATCAACCGTTACCCTAACCTTAATCTGTGTAACTTTCCATGTGAAATTAGTTGTTACAAACGGACTGTTACAAAGTCTGTTAGCAAGAGACCAATGTTAATGATGAGAGTTCTACCTACAGCGCTTGTTTTCCTTTCAAAAAACAATTTAAAATGTCTCTGCTGTGAAGATTGCTGAATTGCAGAGTAATCAACACAGTCAACAGCAACAAAAAAAATCAAAGGAGCACAAACAAGCTTTGCTTAGAGGCGACTAATGACTTGTTCTTAATAGAAGCATTTACAGTAGCATCACCGCATATAGTGCCAAAGTGACAGTGCGCTGAAACATCTAGTAACCCGACGGTGGCCTTCTCACACTTACCCAGGAGCAAGCTTAAACTAGCAGTGATAAAGATCATGTAGAGGGTCTCTGGCTTGATGTGCATTTGTGTTGTTTTCTGCCAAAGTCATTTTCCACCATCATCTGTTCACTTCCAGTCAAATGACTTGCGTTTGCAACGGCGTGCCATTAGCGGCTATTCACCAACGACAATTATAAAGTCATCAAAACAGATCTGCGTGTCAGTGTTTTCAAAAATGGAGAAGTTGTATTATGAAGGCTGCTTGCTATTTAAATGCATGACTCTTCCCGGCTCTCAAAGAATGAGGAAATTAAATGAAAACCAATGCAGATAGGATATATCTCAGGGGTAATGTACATAACACGTAGACAACCAACTTTGACTGGGATTCTCCAAGGATGCAAGTCATTACGGCACACTGAAAGATAAGAACATCTTCACTGAGATACGGAAATGTCAAAGTACTCACTGGTAATAGCATTGCAGGACATAAAATTACTTTGATGAAAAATTGCAAATGGAAAACAGGGACAGTTTGATAACATAAAAATACTCTTTGAGAGCATGTTGGAAAACAACAAATAATGACTGGGGTACGTAGGATTGAATTTATTTTCACTCTACGCCTGTGAGTTTATGTAGTACATAAGAGTATTTGTAGCTTGACAGTCCTACTGTTTCACCATGCCCATCAGATGAGGAATGGGCTAGGAAGGCCAATCTTAGCTTTAGACTCTTATCGCCTATCTCATCAAGCGAGTCAATCACTGAAGGTGCTTTTAAGAGTGTGTGTGCTGGTTCTGTCCCTCATCAGCGCAAACGGCCCTATCCATGTTCATCAAAATCAGGGATTCTCAACAAGTGAGCACTCTTTACTCACACAGGCTCAATACCCGAGGTAGAGCAGTGACACGAACGTCACCCTAATTTATTTAATCAACATAGGGAAGTTTGCCGACGTCACCTGCTTAGGAGTCCACATGCTTTGCCTGACTAGTAGCTTCTACAGCAGTGAGTTAACAGGCCTGCTTTTAAGCTGACAGATGTGGGTTTTAAAAATTTATTTTTTACTCTGCGGAATAAACAGGACGTCAACTATGAACACTAATGACGCTAACAATTTATTAGCCCCCACATCTGTGGGTAGGTGCTAGTATCACTCGCCGCTGTGAACCGTACGCAGAGTGGGGGCTCAGTGGATAAATATGAGGGCCATAATTACAGAGCCATTGTGAAGCTGTCAGAGCAGTAATTGCTGCAGGGACAGTGGGCAATCGAGAGCTATGTCTTTCACATGTGCTCATCACGGGCAAGTATGATTAGATGGAAAGGGGTGAGAGAAGGTTATCTGCATTCCTTTCTCCTCCCTCTCCCTCTCTCTCTCTCTCTCTCTCTCTCTCTCTCTCTCTCTCTCTCTCTCTGGTTGTGAACAACCCTGCCTATTTAATCACAGATAAGGACGAGAGAGGAGGAATCAGTCCGCATAACATCCTGTCTCTCACTAATGTTTGCAAACATGACTCTTTTGATAACTCCATCATCGTATTCTTGGGTGTTGTAAGCGTTGGTAGAGTTCATTAGGAATACATTAGGATTAACACAGTAAACAGTAAAATATCCAGGTGTGTCTTGCATAGAGGATATCTAATGAACAGAAAGATCAAAGAAAGGGCAAACAGCACTGAGGATATAACACCTATACTGATTAAAATTTCTGTCAGAGAAACCCCATTACACATATACATACAGTATGTATTTGATGCTAGGGAAAAATAGAGATCTGAAATGGGATTTTAAATGAATATGAACTTTTATTGTCTCTCATCAGGATTTCTTCATTGAATATGAAGATGATTGTACACTGTGGTGTGATTTGTGGTTTGAGGCTAAACGGCTATTCTGTGTGCTTGTTCTTGTCCACATAAATGATCTGGACAGCCTAAATCAAACCTGTATATGCCTGCTTAACATATAGCTGCTCTTGCTATGTGTATCTAATTGCATTTTATCATACTTCACCAGTGTACTATAAATGAAATCCATAACAAGTCACTCTTCCTTAAACACAAATGATAAAAATGATAATTTGGCTTTAGTCACTTTAATAAAGAACCCCCCCCATGATTTAGTGCATGGTTGCTGACGGCTGAATAAAGATCTCAGGATTGGAAGTATAAGCTATGAAAATATCAGTGCAGCGCATCATCGTTAAGAGCATTGACCTTAATCAGAATTGTCATACAATTGCCATGTACTAACCTAGCATGAAATGTGTCCTTGCTTAAATAAAATCCTGTAAAGTCTCCAAGCTTCCTTTTTTTTTTTTTTTTTTTGAAAAAAAAAAAAAAAAAAGCTAGATTGCATTTTTTTTAGTACCTAGAGAGTAAACAAAAAGGATGATGTTCTTGCCTACTAAGTGAACCTCTGAATTGGAAGGTACCAAAATGCCAAAGTCTGCCTTCACTGTTCAACACAGCTTTGATAGTTTTCCTGTGGTTTTCCATGGACCAGTTTGACAGTCTGTTCAAACAGTAGGCTTGTTTCCCCTCTTCCCCAGGAGCATAATACCAGAAACACTGGGAACAGCTTTCCACAAACATAATATTTTCACACATGGGTGCCAATAATTGTGATCGTCACAAAGCATGGATGCCTTGTGGGGTTTGCAGAACAGCGTCCTCCTCGTCTCCTGTGAGACGGAAGAAAGGCTTTGTTTGTGCCGCCAAAGATGAAGACAGACATGCTGTCACAGCAACCTAAACATTTCTGATTGCATTTCTTCAGATGGAGCGCTTTTGATCGCTGCTGTTTTGAACAAATGTGTTGTTCGGAACAGATAAGAGGCAGAATTTTCACCACGTGCAAACATAATACCTTGCCTCTTAATAGCTTTGCTTTTTGTTCCTTTTATTTATTTATTTATTTATTTTTTACCGTCTCCACAGGCTCGCAGCTGTCATGTTCTTCCGAGCTTGTTGGTGTGAAATGATTGGGAGAGAAAAGTACTACACAGTATCGCACTGCGGTAAATAAAGGAAAAGGACTTAATACCCAGGTCATACTCAGTGCCTTTCCATCTTCTCGCAACTTTCATTTAAAGGTCATAGCATAAAATAGGCTTTTCTCAAACACACGAAGCTGCCTCCTACTTGTTATATGAATAAAGCACTGTCGACATCATCACACTCCATTATCAGGATCATGATGTACTGTAAAGCTAATCTTATTGTTTATCAGGAACAGAATATATTCAAATACATTCTGGAAATCGATACATCATGTTTCCTGGATCTGTTGTAGAAATTGACCTTCCTTTTATTTTTATTTTTTATTTTTTTTACCTTTTCTATAGCATTTTATGGATAGATACAGCGCAACAGTGTGGTTGAATATAAGACCTGAACCCTAGGAAAAGGAGAAATACAATCCAGAGTCCAGTTTGTGGAGTTTGTGTGTTTGCCACTTTTGTCAGGTCCTCTGTGTTCATGGCTGAAACTGGGCTGATGTTTTATTCATATGGATATGTTCTTTGTGTTATTCAGTAAATTGCTCATCTCACTGAAAACACTGGTGTATGCGAATTCTCCCAACTTCTCTAAAGCATTGAACATACTGTGATAAATCTTTAGGCAGCTGTTTGTTTTCTTTACATTTACAATTGCTTTGATGTATAGCAGAGTTCTCTGCATCTAAATATTACAGTTCACAATGGGTGCTTGTATTGTCGGGATTTATTGAGAATGGTGTTCATTAAATGATCTGTAGCTTTTTTAAAATGTTTAAAATATTTTTCGGTACGTGGAGTCACGTCAGCTGAGAATCGAGCCTCCAACCCTACGATTAGTGGACAACCCGCTCTACCACCTGAGCCACCCGGTTGTTTTTTTATTACAGCCAGAATTGTATCCCTCAAACCATCTGACACCCCTTTCGTGAGGCCGGTTGTAATCATTTAGTACTACAAAAATTACCTTTACAAAAACACAAAAAAACAATTATAACCTTATTTATACAATTCCAGTGAGGCTGTAATGTGTGTTGCTAAAGTTGTTGACCTGGACTGTCATGAACACATCTCGGGCACATTTTCTCATTGTCTTATCAAAATATTTTAATAGCTACATTGAAATTTGAAGGGCACTGAGAGATGATCAGCATTTTGCTTTTCTTTTATAAACCAGCGTTTTTACCGCAAACTTGGTGGTGTTGTCATCAAGGCGCATTTGAAAACATAGATTATTTGTTACTCTAACCTATTCTGCATGTTTATAAATCTAAATTATGATTATTCACAGGTAAATATTAGTCATTTATCTTTTGCGGAAGATCACAGATTTATAAGTGACAACATTATTTTAAGTTATCAAGGAATTATTTATACACCCATGTATAAATTTTATTATTTATATATGCATTTGTATTACGCATTTATACGCACGTTATGGGGTGTTATTAGAGTTTACAAAATGCTTATTTAAGAATCGTTACCAATTTACAAAGAATTGTAAAGTTGAATGAATTTTTAATATGGATTCATACAGAGTGTTAACAATTTATTTGTTGAAGTTGTGTTGTATTTCATGCTGATATAGCCCCATATCTGTGCCACAGCTCATTATAGGTAAAAGACATCCTGTTTCCTACCTACAACGAGGAAGTGGAGGACAGAATCACTTTATAAAAGGAGTGTATAGTGACACGTATAGTGTGAGGCGTAAAAATCTGGCATTAACAAACACCATCCTCAATAAATGAAATAGCCTGTTCATGACCGTGATTTATATGACCGTAGTCCTTCACAACACACAGAGGAACCAGTTGTTGCTTTCACACGTTATTGCCCTTTCCTGCTCTGTAATCTCATTTGCTTCTCCTCTTTTTACCAGTAAACGTTCCTTCTCTCGTCATCCTTCTTTCCAGCTAATGTCTCTGTCCTATGTTTGCATTCATCCTGCCCACTAAAAAGAGATTTTTCTCCAACACAACCCCCTGCAGTTTGTGTTAATATGGAAAACTGTGTCTGTACGCCTCTTCCTACTCCCCTCTTCTACCGAGGCATCATTTCAAGATATGCACTCTGGAGGAAGGCTCTCCATTTCATTTTTTTATTCACTTCTTCTTCCCCAATTTCTCCATTAATTCTTTCTGACAGACAACGCCTTCACTTTTTTTTTCTTTACAGCCCATCAACAGCTACTTTTACCATTCAGTACCAGCCTCCCAACTTTTTCCCCTCAGGCAATAACAACCATGGTGTCAAAAGTAACGACATCCTGTCCAAAATTCTGTCCTAGACAAACAGATGAAAATGGTTAGGTATATACAGCATGTTTGCTGGAAAATTTACTTACAAATAATAGTTCTAAACAAACAAAACAGATTTCTGTAATGAAACCATTTTGTTAACTCGTTGGACCTTTACTTGACTTTGCAACAGAAATGAGATGGAGTCTATCATAAGAAAATGATAGCTGGTGTTTGTATGCATGAGCAAAGCTGGTACTCAATAAGATCAATCTGTTCTGCCACTAAAGATAGGTCAGGGCTGCAATTCATGTCCCCAAGGTGTCGAGCTGCAGTTTATTCTTCATTGCATGTATATTTATCAGGACAATGGTTTTATCCAGCAGGTTTTTTGCATAACCCTGTGAAAGAAAAAGTCCCTGGAATGAACATAATGCGAGCATCTTTTCTGTCTAATGGAGAGGGAGAGACAACTCCAACAAATCTTTAGCAATAGTTAGAAAACAGACAAATACTTTAAACAGATACATCAGCTAATTGGAAGAATTTAAAGACAACATTGTTTTGTCATCACTGTATAAGATAAAATCATGGTTTTAAATCTGTGCAGGTGTTTCAGTAATGATATACACTATATGGCCAAAAGACCCATATGTGCGTATTGAACATCCCATTCAAGACTTAGTTTTCCTCTGCTGTTATGATAACCTCCACTTTTCTAGATTTTGTAATGTAGCTATGATGATTTGTGCTCATTCAAGCACAAGAGCATTAGTGAGGTCAGGCGCTGAAGTTGGGCGAGGAGGCGCACTGTCAATGTTCCAGTCCATCCAAAAGGTTTCAGTGGGGTTGAGGTCAGGACTCTGTGCAGGACACTTGAGTTCCTCCACTCCAACCTTGGCAAACCATGTTTTCATGCATAGTGTTGAATTAACACCCAGAGTGTTTATAGGTGTCTAATGGAGTTATATAAACACTGTAGGGTGTGAATTCAACACTGTGGGTGTTAAATTCACACTGGTGATTTTGCTGTGTGGAGCTCACTTTGTGCAAACGGGCATTGTCTTGCCGCAACTTATTGCACCCCACCCCCCCCTTTCAGTGAAGGGAAATTGTAATGCTAGAACATACAAAGACATCCTATACAATTGTGTGCTTCCAGCTTTGTAGCAACAGTTTGGGGAAGAACCACATATGGGTGTGATGCTCAGGTGTCCACAAACGTTTGGCCATATAGTGTACATAATGCATGTCATGCCACAGAATGCCATAACATTATAACTACCTGCCTAATATTGTGTAGGCCCCACTTGTGCTGCCAAGACCCCTTGAGGCATGGACACCTCTGAAGGTGTGCTGTAGTATCTGGCTCCAAGACGTTAGCAGCAGATCCTTTAAGTCCTGTGATAGCTAGATGGGTCTTGTGGATTGGACTTGTCTGTCCAGCACATCCCACAGATGCTTGATCAGATTGAGATCTGGGGAATTTGGAGGCCAAGTCAACACCTTGAACCCTTTCTCATTTTCTCAAACCATTCCTGAACATTTTTTGCAGTGCGACAGGGCACATTATCCAGCTGAAAGAGACCACTGCCATTAGGGAATACTGTTGCCATGAAGGGGTGTAACTTGGTCTACAACAATGTTTAGCTAGGTGGTACATGTCAAAGTAACTGGTTTCCCAGCAGAACATTGCCCAGAGCATCACACTGTCTCCGTCGTCTTCACATAGTGCATCGTTTTGCCGTCTCTTCCTCAGGTAAGTGACTCACACACAACATGGTGTAAAAGAAAATGTTATTCATTAGACCAGGCCACCTTCTGATGGTTGAGCTGATGCTCATGTGCCCATTGTAGGTTCTTTTGGCAGTGGGCAAGGGTCAGCGTGGGCACTCTGACTACGGCTGTGCAGCCCCATATGCAGCAAGCTGCAATGAACTGTGTGTTCTGAAACCTTTCTATCATAGCCATCAACGTTTTCAGCAATTTCTGCTACAGTAACTCTTCTGTGGGTTCAGAGCAGACAGGCTAGCCTTCGCCCTCCATCAGTGAGCCTTGGGGGCCCATGACCCTGTCTCCAGTTCACTGGTTGTCCTTCCTTGAACCGATTTTGGTAGGCACTAACTACTGCATACAAGGTACACCCCACAAGACCTGCCGTTTTGAAGATGCTTTGACCCAGTCGTCTAGTCATCACAATTTGGCCCTTGTCAAAGTCGCTCAGATCGTTACACTTGCCCATTTTTCCTGCTTCCCACACATCAATTTCGAGAACTGACTGTTAACTTGCCACCTAATATATCCCACCTCTTGACCGGTGCCATTGTAACCAGATGATCAATGTTATTCGCTTCACCTGTCAGTGGTTTTAATGTTATGATTGTTGACTGTATATTACAGTGGAAAAGAAGCTAGTTATGAGACAGCTGTAGCTGCTATTTACTAGCATTAGCATTTAATTTATTTTTTTATGTTTTAAATTAATTATCCAATAACAAAGTCAGTATTGCTTTCAAAACTGAAGCAGGGACTATGACTAAACCTAACAAGTTATTAGCAGTAACTTATTGAATTCTTGTTTACATTTACATTTATTCATTTAGCAGACGCTTTTATCCAAAGCGACGTACAAATGAGAGCACACTCACAAGCCGATGGTAGCAGAGCTTCCATGCAAGGTGCTAGCTTGCCATCGGGGGCAACGGGTTCAGTGTCTTGCCCAAGGACACTTCGGCATGGGATCACCCGGGCCGGGATTCGAACCACCAACCCCACGATTAGTGGATTAGTGGACAACCCGCTCTACCGACTGAGCCACAGCCGCCTTGTATTGTGAAATGTTTGGCAAGATGCATCAGAGAAAATTGTTTTGTTCCTCTACTCCGTGATATAACACAATTTTGTCAATCTTTAAGCTGCAGACACCATTTTGTCCAACAGACAAACTTTATAGTTACTGCAATAGCATTTCCTGATGCTATCATCAATTGTCCCATAACTATCCGGAGCCTATCCTAGAAAAAAAGCTGGTCACCAGGCGGGGACGCACTCTGAATGGGACAGCAGTTCATCATAGGACAACATCCACACATTCATTGATACCTAGGGGCAATTTAGCATAGCCAATCCTTCTACTGGCATAATTCTCAGAGGAAACCAGAGAACCTAAAGGACAACCTTGCTCACAGTATTCCAAGGTCAGCAGCACTACCCATTGCACCAATTTGAAATGTTTTGTAGAAATAACCTCCATAGTTATAACGTCAGTGAAGTGAACCTGATTACAGTTTTTCTTTTAGTCTTTTATTTATTCCAAAAATGTAAATGCCATGGCAACCCAGTCAAGCACTAGATAATTACAAGTGATTATGAAAAATCACCTAGTAAACAAATAAATATTTCAGTCTATATGAATCCAAGTTCTTATCTTCTCGAGAGAGAGTATACCTCAAATATATATACACACAATATACTGTATGTTCATGTACAGTGCCTTGCGAAAGTATTCGGCCCCCTTGAACTGTTCGACCTTTTGCCACATTTCAGGCCTCAAACATAAAGATATAAAACTGTAATTTTCTGTTAAGAATCAACAACAGGTGGGACAC
>JAFFST010055741.1:99350-109350 GCA_022414735.1 Noturus placidus
TTTGTGTTTACTTGTGTTGTCCTTGACTATTGTTTAAATTGGTTTAATGTTCTGAAACACTTAAGTGTGACAAACATGCAAAGGAACAGGAAATGAGGAAGGGGGCAAACACTTTTTCACACCACTGTATATATAATATACTTCTTCTTCTGTCTTTAATCCCACCAGGTGGGGTCGCTGGTGCGGGTGACTCTTCTCCAGGCCATTCTATTGCATGCATCCTCTTCCGGGTTCATTTAACTCTCCTCATTTATCCGGGCTTGGGACCGGCACGGTACCATCCACTGACTTGTGGAGATCCATGGCTCCGTGGCTGGGTTATATATATATATACAAAATAAATATAATATACAAAATAAATATTTTGTGTTTTACATCTAGCTTTTTAAAATGTATTTATTTAAATTATTATTATTTTTTACATCAGTTAAATATCTAGAACATATTGCATTTCTATAGCAACAAAAATGTCATCTGCAAGCCATAATACACTGCATTTTTGTTCATTTCATGCATTTGGGTCACTTCAGAGTTGAATTACTTTATCACTGCAGACAAAGAGTGCTAGAATTTGCTTAGAAACATCTCAGACTGCTTGCTGCATTCTCACGTGCCCGAGTGAACTGCACCAAGGAGGAAAATGCACAGGATTCGATTCATGCAGAGTTAAATGCTGCATATAAAATGCTGAAAGCACCTTTAGACATTTTTATATGTATATACATGTATACTGAACAAAAATATAAACTCAATACTTTACCTGTGGGATCATGTGATAACAGCCATACAGACAGTGTGGCTGTTGGTTTGCACAATAGAAGAATTTCTGTACAGTTCTCTTCACAAAGTTCCTGGCAGCTCAAAATGTCCTAGTTTTTCCATGACCTGCATGTCACCCACTGAGCATCTATGGGATGCTCTGGATTGGTGCATACAGCAGTGTGCACCAATACCTGACAGCATTCGAAGAAAACTGGGACAAATTCCACAGGACACAATCAACAACATGATCAACTCTATGTGAAGATGTGATTTTGGGGTATCTGTGATTTAAGAGAGGCATGTTTATATCCACAAATCAATAGAGAGGGCCCAATGAGTCCATTTCAGTTGACAATTGATTTTCAGATTTCCGTTTGCTAATTTATTTTTAATAAAACCTTTGGAATGGTGTGTGTTGCGTTTTGTTAGTACAGAAAAAGTGATGATGGAACATTCACTTCTGAAATGAAACTTAATTTACGTCTTGGCTGAGGGAGATTTGATACCTGCCATTTTCATATTAAGGAAAAGGAACACTGCCACAAAAGCTTTTGTTTCCAAATGAGACGCAGATGAAACATACCACATTAAATGATGATGCTGTCAAGCTGTCACTAAGGTAATGAAGTTAGTCCAAACCATTTGTCTTATTTTGTCATGGCTTTTCGCCATTAGTCATAGTAGGTCGTCATTAACTCCTCTGGAACCCCTTTCACCCAAGAACACTTGGCCTCACTTTCAGTGTGAGACTTACTATTGGAGAGAGAGAGAGAGAGAGAGAGAGAGAGCGAGCGAGAGCGAGAGCAAGCAGTAAAGAGCAACATATTTTTCAAACCTTAAAAGTAGAAAAGGAAGAATGCGGCAGTCGAAACAAGAATCAGCTCTGACATTATAGATTTAGATTCCTTTCATATATCAGTGAGCATCGTCAGCTTTATGTAATTGTTGTAAAAACTACTCAGAACAATTTTAAATGCATCTTATGCATATGCAATGTATTAAAATTGTAAAGGGTATGTTGTGGGTGATATCCTAAGGAATGTCTGAGTGAATTATGTCATGTGCAAAGTACTGTGGGGTGAGGAATCGATATGGAAATGAGGTTTTTGTGTCTTAAATTTGCCCAATAGCCACTGTGTGTTCATCTCTCTAAGAATGTCATTCATTCATATTCAGTGACATCTTTATTCTGGTCAGCATCACGTGGATTGAGAGCCTCGTGGAAACACTGGGTGTGCGGCAGGAAAACACCCTTCATGCACCAGTCCATCACCGGGCACCATAAACAATCATTCACACACTTGTTCACATCTACTGGTAATTTAGTATTACCAGTCCACCTACTGGTGTGTTATTGGGAGGTGGGAGGAAACACGAGGCCCCATATGAATCCCACACAGACGTGGAAAGAACGTGAAACTCTACACAGACAGGAACCTGAGCTCAGGATTGAATCTATAAGGTATAAGGCAACAATGATACCTGCTGCAACACCATGAAGTTCGACTACAAGAGTAAAAGAAGAGCAAACTGAACTTGAGTAAAGGCAATGACACATTAAAAAAGAACCTTTCAAAATATGATATGAATAAATGAATAATAGAGTGTAGATGTGTATGTATTATGTGAATAAGGTATACAGTATGTGAATGAAAACCTTTTCAAAGGCTCAGTTTAAATGCTGTCAGTGAATATCTAATATGAGACCTATGTTACCCTGGTAATATAAAGCAATAACTTCTGATTATTTTACTAAGGCATCATTTCCATTATATAAAAAAGCTGTGGTATAACTTTGCCTTCAGGTGGTGGAAATGTGGGGATTTTTGCAAATTTAATATATGCTCTCTGGACGTATTCATTTGCACACCTAATCACCATTACTCAATCATATTGTGAATGTAAAATTGAGCTGCCTAGATACTGCCATATAATAGGTAGAAACATCTAAAACTACATATTCATTAACCCAAATATGCCAAATGGAATGGATGTGTTGTTTTTCTCATGTGAAAGACATACGCCTCCATAGATCTATGACCCTTTAAATTTTTTGTCATAAGGGTATGTAAACTATGCACACTGTATATCATTTCCCTTTAAATAGTTCAGACTAGTTCATTACTGTGTGGATGATCGAAGTTGACTATTTGTATGGACCAATATGTTAGTTTAGTGCTTGTGTGCATGCATTTGTGTTGCTGATCCACCATTTAATAAAGCATAATGAATCTTATTGATGTGTGTCCCTGAACACTGGACACAGGCCACCCCGGAGCTGTGGCCCTACTTCTCTCACAGATGCCAGAGGCCAGGCACCTGGAAAGGGATTAATTACAGACAGCTGCCCAACAACTCTGACCTCACCCCTGGGACAGCCATTCCACCTCTATCCCTCCTTCAAAACTTGTGTCTTCATGGATGGCTCTCAGATCTCATAATCAACATGTGACTATTTCACTTTCTCCAAAGTCTAGTCGGTTTAACCCTAAAATATTTTGGACTTGTCTGCCATACTACAGCCATCATAACCATCATACATACAGTATGTATAGGATTTTATGTGAAGATATTAAAATGGAGTTTTCTAAGTATGATCTATATCATCTGGTAAACGGGCGGCTGTGGCTCAGTCGGTAGAGCGGATTGTCCACTAATCCACTAATCGTAGGAAGTGTCGAATTGCCCATGCCGAAGTGTCCTTGGGCAAGACGCTGAACCCTAAGTTGCCCCCGATGGCAAGCTAGCACCTTGCATGGCAGCTCTGCTACAATTGGTGTGTGAGTGTGCTCTCATTTGTAAGTCGCTTTGGATAAAAGCGTCTGCTAAATGAATAAATGTAAATGTAAACTAAGTAGAACCTATCATTCTACTGACCTACTTTGACATTATGTTTGTCGAGAGGTTGGGGTGGGCCAGGAGATTGTGTCAGCCCTGAAAGTAATAGTAGTTAGTGCATTTGTCCTTCATTCAACACTTGGGCTTAAAGGGAATACTCGATGGTAACGCCCATGGTTTTGTAAAGGGATGTTCAACAAACGTATATGGTTGTGATGGTCAGGTTCCACATACTTTTGGCCATATAGTGTATGTCAGAAAAGTATGCTGGCTAATAATCAACATACAGTCCATTCCGAAACTATTGGAATGGCAAGGCCAATTCAGTTGTTTTTGCAGTAGACTGAAGACATTTGGGTTTGGGATGAATATAAGAAGAGAGTTAGTAATTCTGCTTTTATTTCCTGGTATTTATATGAAGATGTGTTAAACAACATAGATGTGTTAGACCACCCAATTTGTAGGTGAACAAAAATATTGGAACATGTGACTGACAGGCATTTCTTGTTACCCAGGTATTTCTATTGTCTGTGTGTTCTTTTTACTATATTACCTCCCAACAGAGTTTTTAGACTTATGGTATCTTAGTCCATGACCTAGTGTTCAAAGCACTTCTATAAGTCGCTCTGGATAAAGGTGTCTGCCAAAATGCAATAAATGTAAATGTAATGTAAATGCATTGGTTGTTAAAAAGGATAGGCCTACATGAAGATCAGAGAGCTATCGTGATCCAAAATATGCACGCTCATCTGTGAAACATGGTGGAGGTAGTGTCATGGCTGGGGCTTCTCATGGCTGCTTCTGGAACAGGCTCACTAATCTTTATTGATGATGTAACTCATGATCGTAGCAGCAGAGTTCTAAAGAAGCATTTTGTCTGCCAATTTACATAGAAATACATCCAATCTAATTGAGAGGAACTTGTTAACCCAACTGAGCAGCATTTCACCTTTTGAAGTGGAGACTGAAGGGAGAAAACCCCAGAAACAAACTACAACTGAAAAGGCTGTGGTGAAAGCCTGGAAAAGCATCACAAGAGAAGAAACCAAAAATTTGGTGATGTCACTGAGTCACAAGCTTGATGCAGTTATTTCAAGCAAAGGATATGCAATCAAATATTAAGTGTTATTCCCTTTAATTTACTTCAATACTTATCGGTTCCTATACTTTTGCTCACCTAAAAGTTGGGTGGTCTGATGTAAAAGGTTCTCTTTTATGTTGTTTAACAAATATAGATGTAAATACTAGTAAATAAAATCTGGAATCCTAAACTCTCATCTCATATCCATCTTTGGAGCTCAGCCTCAAATGTCTTTGGTGTATACACAAAAAACTGAATTGGTCTTGCCATTCCAATAGTTTCAGAGGGGACTGCATATGCAGGGACTTTTGCGTTAAGGGTAAGAAGGTATTTGGTACATTCTACAGACCTTGCTTCTCTTGCTGTGGGCAAAACACAGTACTAAAGGTTAAAATTATGTGACTGTAAAACATTTGGCCCTGGGAAAGGTACAGGCAACAATAATTAAGCGCCACAATAAAAATGATTAGAACTGCTTTTGACATTCTCACTGCAAGTAACTTCCTCTTAATTGCAATCACAAATTTTAATGCCAGTTTTATGTGCTACGGCTATAAGCTGTTTAAAGTTCAGTTGCTATACTCTTTAAATCTGTCCCGTTTTTGCAGATGAGGAAGGGACAGAATAAGGAGTCGGGCTTATGAATTCCCCTGACCGTTAGGTGTGCTGCGTGCTGAGTGGCTAATTCCAGGAGGATGGCCCACGCTAACACATGCTCCGGGCTACTTAGCTATGCAGCCGCAGCATCTGTCGAGGACTAATGAATGTTATAACCTCATAAACGTCATGAAATTGGACATTATCCCTTAATTAAATGAACAGAGATGCATTACAATAATTTTGGTGGCACAATTGTGCATTGCCATCTTAGTGCAACCACACCAGGATGCTAGCAACAAAGCTAATAGGTAATGGTCCTCCTCTATACAGGGGTGTGTCATGTGGAAAGGCTCTGAGTGGGGGAATGAAAAGAAGGGATGAGTGTCGAGAAGCACATCTAAAGGAAAAGCGCCCTCAGATTTTCTGAACTCTCCAGCTCCTAACTTTGATCACTGATCCCATAAAGCCATGCGGTTCACCATGATGTTGGTCAAGCTGCAGTGAGTTTATATCCCTCTCTGGTTTTGTGCTCCAGCTTTCTGGAGGCCATGATGATTATGGGAGCTGCACTCACTCAGCGGATGATTATAGTGCGGAGTCAGCCTGTGGAACAGCTGTGCAATAAAGGCCGTATAAAAACAAAGAGAGGTGCTTGGCTGGCAGTACACCTGGACCAGACAGGGCTTGAAATACTGAGTCCCCAAGGACCTGCTCAGCAAGGGGAGTGAACTTCTGCGACTCTCAAGGTGCATCTAAGGCATCATGGAGGGCAATTTGTGTGAGTGGTAATAAAGTTTGTAATAACTCCGTAGTCACATACCACGTTGTTTGGATTATGGTTCAACCAAAATTGGGTGGAATATTGAGGGGAGATGTGTTGCTTTAACATTGGGGAGTGGTTTCAGCAGCTGGTGCTGAAAAAGGCTAGAGATATTTTGCATAGTTTAGATTGGAACAAACAGACTTGTGGATTTGCATGCTGCAAAATGCTGCAACACTGATGATGCCAGCTGTATGCAAATTGTCATTGTGAAAAATGCCTATTTGTCAGTTGCAAAAAAAAAACATGCATATATAAAGTCCATTTTCAGTCACATGGTTGAATTTATAAATCACTAGGTAAGCAACAAATTCCAATTAAAAAAAATCCAAGCTGTGTTGCTTCAACACACATGGTCATGCATGTTGGCATAGAAACCTATCTGGCGTATCCACTCAGTGTCTCTGTGTATTCTTCAGTTATCTTGATGGACCATGATGGACATGTCCCACTGGCTTGCTATTGGTCAAAAATAATCTCCTTCAGTGTCTCCTTGCTCTTTTACCAAAGATACATGATCAACTAGATCATGTCAACTGCGTACTAGATTAATGTTGTATAGTTCTTGTATACAGCATATCGAAGTTTGGCCGTTTGGTTTTTTTTTGGTCTAAGCATATAGCACATCTATATAAACTGAATTGAAAACAAAGGCTGAATGAAAAGAGCTCAATTGTTCTTTATTTTTCAAATCTCCTTTCTTAAGAACAAAATGGATCAAATGTGCACCTCACTGGAAATATATCAACATAAAATATTAATATATCCGTGAGGAGCCAGAAGCATGTAATTTAAATACGCAGACAGCTGAAATGAGGCTGAATGTCCCTCTGTTTTACTTTTGGCGGAAGGTCTTTCAAAAGACATTTGTTTCAGGTTCCCTCTGCCGGTTAATTGCCTTTTTTGTCACAAATTCACAATGACAGTGTTTGGTTTCTGCTGCCGTATTATTTATAACCCCTTGGTTTTTGACGGGAATTTCCGCACCCCCCCCCCCTCTTTCTCTCTCAGTCTCCCTTTTGCCCCATAGAGGATGATTGATTGATTCCGTTTAACCTTGATAAGGGAGGCAATAGAAAAACAAATTGCCATATTGACACAGGCATGATGGGCCACTCAGCTCTGGTGACTGGCGAGGTGAGGCAGAGGTCGGTGTGCTTGGCGAAGACAGAGGAAGAGAGTTGCGCATCATAAAATCACTGTCTCTGCCAGCCTTCTGGTATACACACTGCAGCTACAGATACTACGCTGTATCTTTTATGGTGAGAAAGACACTCACTTTGTCAGCCTTCATATTAAAGTGGATGCACAGATAGCATGCTCGGGACTGTTTTGTCTTCAACAGACACCAGCTTGTTTGACAACCTCTTTCATACAGTGTGTTTATCATGAATCCCTTAATCAAAAAAATGATATAGTTTGATTATGGCTGATGAGGACCACACCCGCTGTAAGCTGTATGTTATGACAGACTTAAGCCTCTCATTTCAAAGCAATGAAGATCAATTATTTATTCATTTCTCATCAAGGCAATCACAGAACTCAATCAACCAAGAAGAAGAAAACAGAGTGCATTTTTTTTGTTAGCTCCTCGTGATATAGATTTATTCTACATACTTTTCCATGCATGTGGAAGTTTGATGTTGATTTAATTGTTAGTGTGGCATGCGCTCATGTTTGGTCACCGAAACCCCCCCCCCCCCCCCCCCCGCCATTCCATCTGACTGCACTATTAATGCCCTTTGTGACACTATCGCTGTCTCTTTTTGACATTACTTCTCACACTTTCTTTGTACTTCAGATGTCCTATCTGCATCTATCAATTGTTCTTGTTGTTGTTGTTGTTGTTGTTGTTGGACAAAACATGTAAGTTGTGACATGGTGTTAGCCATAGGGACAAGGATGGCAAAATAGATACTTCCTTCTCTGAATGCCATGCGGAGTATTAAGACATCTCATCACTGTCACACAGTGTTGCAAAGTAAGTAGCGTGATGTTTGAAGAGGAAATCTGGGCAGCTCCTGCTGGCCTGCTCTTAATGCATCAGGGTACTTTCTAACCATCTGTGATCCAGCAGTGTTGCATGAAGGCAGAGTAACAGTCCAAGTTTAAGAAGTACACATTTTAGGCAAAATCTTTATTCTTCTCCTTAGGCAAACATTCTAGTGGGGTGTCAGAGTGAGCAAAATGTTTTTTTTTTTTCTAGAATTAGCTATCCTATTTTTCTGGAAATTAAATGCCTAAAAGCTTCTATAATAATTTAGTTTCTCTTCCCACCCGTTTGCATATGTTTTTTTTCTTCCACCTTCTCCCCTTGCTTTAGTTTTGAATGTGTTTATATAGCCTAAGTGTGAGCCTGGTGGAGTTCTTCAGCCCTCATGGTGGCAGCAGGTCTTTAGGAATGATGTGAAAGTGAAAGAGAATTGGAGAGGTCATCAGGGGATAGGGGTAGCCTGGAGAATTACGAAGAGAGTGCAGTTAGGCGAAGGGGTCCCATATAGCTCACGGACCTCATAGGAACTAAATTAGACATCTCCTTTGGCTGTTCGTTTGATGTCCATTACTCTGTCGTTAGGCAGACTCTATATTAGCTGCTAATTAACTGCTGACACAAGGACCAGGCAATGTGGGTAAATCTTGACAGGGCTGTAACAAGTTTGATAGGATCTAGTTCGGAAATTATTAAAACAGATTAATAATAATAATAATAAAAAAAAAAAACATGATTTGCTGTAATAATGAGCAACAGTTCTCCTGTCCATTTTATTTCCTTACCCTCTCTCAGTTTTCGGTTCTCAATTTTCCATTGACATTTAATGTGAACGTTAAGAGCTAACATCTATAGGCAGTTTTAAGCTGAATGTCTAACAGCTGCTTTCTCAGATTTATCACTTTCTTCTGCACTGTAGCCAGACACCACAGTCAAAGCTGTAAGTGTCTGAAATAGCTCTAAGCCTGCTATAATCCTAAGGCTTTGAGTCTGCTTTGAGTCTGTGAAATACATACCTTCCTTTGTGAAATGCATACCCCACTCTTTGACCACTCATCGAGCAGCCAGTGTAAAATACATGAGCCAGTAACATTTCTCCTATGGTGAAATTCTGACATCACTGGGCCATTGTGTGTGCTCATAGATTTCCATTCCAGATTTATAGTGGGCTTTCAATTCAGTGTGAAATCAGCAGGGATACAAAGGGATCATCTGGAATCAATAGACAAAGGCTACATACCTCCCACCTTCTGGCCTTTGGCTCGTACTCCCATGGGTTCGGCCCCGTTCTTGGTTCTGGTGCACTGCTGGTTAATTAAAAAGTGTGTGGGCCATGGTATCTAAAGCAATAATGTGGAATAATGCAGTAAGTCATGTTTTCTGAGGCTTGTTGTGATTAGTATCCAAAGACTGGCCAGAATCAAGAACAAGCCAAATGGATTACAGTGTAAATTGTTATTGAAATGATATTTTACACAATTTAGATAAATTAGATCAGCATATGATCTAATTGTCATGATTGTGTTGAGGCAGCCGATGCAATTGAAGATTTTATTGTATAAAGTGCAACACAAACAACCAAAACAGTGAAAACAAGATCTATTAATTAAACAACTTATACTAGGCAAAGACAGTGAGACTATGAACAAGGCTGTGGCACATGCAACACCACATACTGTATACATGACAATGACAAAAGCGCAACAGTGAAACACACAGAAACCAGAACTAAAATAGGGGTGCTTATTAGGGGTAACACAGTGGGACATGTGACATGGTCAGGTGACATGCTGGGGCTGATGGGCATGCTAGTTCATGAGAGAACTTACCTTATCACATGGCTTCCAACGAGTGAAACACAGTCAAGCAGGGATCCTGAATGGCCACCACAAAGCCAGCGGAGGGAGCA
>JAFFST010055741.1:110841-136155 GCA_022414735.1 Noturus placidus
ATATATATATATATATATATATATATATATATATATATATATATATGTACTACCCAAATATTTTTTTACTACCCAAATATACACTTGACAGCGTTTCGTGGGTGAGTAAGAAAAAAAGGTTCTCAGTGAGTTATAAGGGATTTTATGTAAACATAAAGATGAAACGTTCCAAAGTAATTGAATATTATACACATTTCTTTTTTGTTTTCCCTGGAGTGTCTTTCTGGATTTACTGGTTCATAAAATTCAGTGCTTGGTGTGGGCTGGGGTTATTTTATGTCACAATAAGGTCGTGTCAGACTGAATGCATAATGATTAGAATAAGAATCATATTTAGACACAGACACCTTTTTTTTTTTTTTTTTTTGGTCAGGCCAAGTGCATATTATAATATCCATTGATTAGATCAGATGCGCTATTTTACTACAAGCCCTGTGTGTGAATGTGTTGCATCATTCCTGCCCATCTGAAATCACTATGCCCAACTGGGTTAATGTAGTGATAAAATTTCTCATTTTACAAAGCCGCATGAGCTTAAAGTAATATTACTGATCGTGGTATCAATAGCCCCGGTGAAGTAAATATGTTCACTGTTCTCATTTCAAATGAGCATGAGATCTGAGTGCATATACAAACTATGTTGTAATAGATATGAGCATGTAATCTTGGGCCATTTGCATTCTCAAAAAGATTAGAAAATGCAGTCGATTGACGTTTTATTGAATAAGTTATTGAAATGTGCAATTTCAAGCTTGCAGTTGCTCTGACATTATTTGTTCAGTTTCTGTGTGATACCACAGGACAAGCAGTGTTCAGATTGGGGTTTTGATGTGATTTAGATTCAAATGAAGCACACATTCATTTTATGGGCAGACAGCGGCCATTGCTGGTAATTTTATCAGTCCTCTTTAAAAATCCTTCCAGACTTATTTATACCTGTACTGTAGTTGCATGTGAATGAGGTTGTTTTGAAGGCTACGTATGTATTAAATATGCCTTAAATCTAATTGTGAAAGAGATGCATGTTAATTTCCACTCTCAGACAAAAATGACCTTCTGTATTTTCAGTATCTCCACTTTAATGTTCTAAATGATCAGAAAATCATATCTCCTCTAGGTTTTTCCTAAATGAAGCTGTCTTCTGCTCTGACCCCCCCCCCCCAAAAAAAAGGAAAAAACATGCCCTATATATACTAATGGAGCTGGCCCAAATCACAAGAACTCAATGAATCTTCAAAGTCAATGGGTTTTAGATGTCTCTTTCCCTCCAGAATATTGCCAATTGGTATTAGGCTTTCAGGCGGAGAGCAGAGAGAGAGAGCGCGCAAGAGAGAGACAGATAAAGAGAGTGTGAGAGAGAGATCGTGAGAGAGAGGGAGAGAGAGAGAGCGAGAGAGAGGCTGGAGCAGGAGCAAGCTTCTGATCACTGAAGTGGTATGAGTTCAAGAGTGGAGAGCTCAGGGAAACAGATCACTGCCTTGGAAAAGGAAGGTAATGCTGATGTGAACATGCTCACCTGGGGACGACATAAATCACTGATCGTCCAGAAGAGCAGACAGCAGTCTAAATGCACAGGAAGAGATAGAGAGGACAGAGAAAAGAAAGTAGAGGGAGGGCAAGCGGGGATCTGAAAGAGGGAGAAAGAGTCGGGAGAGTGAGGTTTTTGTGTGTGCGCATGTGTGTCTGAGAGAGAGAGGATGGATAAATGAGAAAAGAAATCTAGACAACTAGAAGGGTGAGGTTAGAGAAAAAGGGTCAGTGAAGGTGCACTCTTAAAAATGTATGTGCCAGAAAAAAAAAATGCTCTGGAGCAATGCTATAGAGGAACCATTTCTGGACCGAGAAAGGACAATTCTGTTTATAATTGTTTAAATGGATATGATTGCACAATAAATGTAATATTCATTTTGTAACAAAAGGATCTGCATGACATTAAGGTTGAATATCAGTTTTAGTATTGGCCTCAAAAACAGATTAAAGATTGATCAGGGCACTGTAATGGTACAGTGGGTAGAGTTGCCATTTCTCAGCTTCAGGGTTTCTGGTTTGATCCTGAGCTCACGTTACTGTGCATGTTCTCCCTCTTCATCTTCTCCAGGTTCCTCCCACTATTTAATAACATGCAGTTATGCTAGGCTAAATTCTCCCATTGTGCACCCAATGTTCCAGGGATAGGCTCTGTATCCATCATGACCCAGACCTGGATAAAGTGGTTACTGAGGATGAATGAACGAAATAAAGATCGATCAGACAAAAAAGTTCTTTAGGTATCCAAAACTGGTTCTTCTGTTATTCTTTGACGAAATATTTTAAACTAATTGTAAAAAAACTGTTAGTTAATTTTTGGGCCATATTTGAGCACCACAGAAAGAACAGAGGCACATTAACATGATTCAGTGCACAATCATAGGAAAATTGAGATGAGCCTAAACTCTACATGTGTCAGTTTTGCTATTACTTCAAACTGCTGTGAGCGAATAGATGTCTCAATATGATCAAGGCGTTTAATGCATTCTGTTAACCATCCTGTGTGAGACTTGCTGGGGCGCAAATGGATCATAATGGTGTCTGAGAAGCCCCTTAAGCAGTTGGAAACACAGTGTTTTCAAACTAGTCCTTCTGATCCATAAACAGTGAATGGCACTATGGGAATTCATTACTACATTGTCATTACTCTATAGTGCGCAGGTTTTAATGATTGCAGACTGTGGCTGTCATCGCTTAAATACATGGGGCCATTTGCCAAATTTAATTCAGGAAAAACTTTTATCATGCTTTTTAGCCGATATGATTATTCAGTCCTGACCGAAAGTACTGGAACAGCAAGGCCAATTCATCTGTTTTTGCTGAAGAAATTTATGTTTGACATAAAATTTAACTTGAGATTTTAGAATTTCAGCATTTATTTCTTGGTATTTATGTGTAGATTTGTTAAACAACATAGAACATAGCACATTTTGTATTAGACCACCCAATATGTAGCAAAAATATTGGAACATGTGATTGACAGGTGTTTCTTGTTGCCCAGGTGTGTCTTGTTAGGTTGATTGTTTAAACAATAAATATCTCTGAACATTTACTCTTCACCTTCACCTGTGTAGACTGCATTTTTTGTTAAAAAGGATAAAGCAACATGTCGATCATAGAGCTTCTATGCGAGAAAAGGCTGAGAAAAGAGGGAAAATCAGAGGCAAGAAACCACTGATGTACTGAGTTGCAGACACTGTATGGGTCAGCCAAGGAAAACAACAACATCTGATGACGGAAACATTGTGACCGCTGTGAAGAAAGCCCCAAAAACAACATCACCAACAACCTCCATGGGGCAGGGGTGAAGGTATCACAATCCACCATTCGAAGAAGACTTCGAGAGCAGAAATATAGAGGTCACATCACAAGATACAAACCACTCATGAGCAGTAATAATCAGAAAACTAGACTGGAATTTGCAAAGAAATACAGAGATGAGTCGCAAATGTTCTTGAACCAATATTAACCTCTTCCCAAGGGATGGTAAGGCCAATATGTGTAGAAAGAAAGGATGTGTGCATGATCCAAAACATACAAGCTCATCTGTAAAACATGGTGGAGGTAGTGTCATGGCTTGCGCTTGCATGGCTGCTTCTGGAACATTCTCACTTATCTTTATTGATGATGGAACTCATGACGGTAGCAGCAGAATGAATTCAGAATTATACAAGAACAATCTGTCTGCCAATTTACAAAGAAATGCATCCAAATTAATCGAGAGGAATTTTATCATGACGCAAGACAATGATCCAAAACATATTGACAACACGACAAAGGACTTTATTAAGGGGAAAAAGTGGAAGGTTTTAAACTGGCCAAGTCAGTTACCAGCCCTTAAACAAATTGAGCAGCAGAAGAGGAGACTGAAGGGAGAAAAACCCAGAAATAAACAATGACTGAAGAAACCAACAATTTGATGATGTAACTGAGTCACAGATTTGATGCAGTTATTGCAAGCAAAGGATATGCAACCAAATATTAAGTGTTATTTACTTTAATTTACTCGAAGACTTCTCTGCTCCTATACTTTTGCTCACCTAAAAATGTGGTGATCTGATACAAAAGGTTCTATGTTTTATGTTGTTTAACACATCTAGATGTAAATACTGGTAAATAAAAGCTGAAATCCTAAACTCTCGTCTCATATCCATCTTTTTATCTCAAACCCAAATGTCTTTGGTGTATACACAAACAAAAAATGAATTGGCCAAGTCTATTATTCCAATAGTTTTGAAGGGGACTGTATGTGGTCACACAACTTCCATTTGTAACATAAGCATAGAGTGTGGAATGATCGCACTCTCACTCTCACTATTAATATATGAATCATTGTGTGCGGGCCGTGTAATTAAAAATTTAAAAAGGACACTTCTCGTTTTTCAAAGCGGATTCTTCGGCGAATGAGAATTTATGGGTCATATATCATGCTAATGAGGACAATTAGCTTGCACATCCTTTTAGTAGTTAGGGTTTTCCTGCACTGCTTAAATGTAAAATAAGCCGAATAACTCAATGTCGTTGCTCTTGTGCCTACTCTTTTGCCACTCGGAGCATGAAGATGGCCATTTGGTATTCATCTGCTTGCTTTTATTCCCTTTCAGTTCAGTGCCATGTGATACTGCAGAAAATTCTCTCTCATTTTAGTTTCTCTACATCACACACGCACACACATTTGAGAATGGAGTGAGTCCGTGTTGGAGGTCAGATGTACAGTGGGTTAAGGTTATAGGTTGCCTGCAGGCTGCTGTTGTAGATAAAAAGGCAGTGGAGACATATGGGAGAATGTTTCACTGATAACTCCGAGCACTTCTACTGTGCTGAAGCACCTGTGATGAATGTGCTCCAGAGAGACACACTGAGGCATGAGCTTTAGGTGGTCTAGTAGCCATTTCAAATAATAATCATGTATCCGTTAGTTTTATCCATACACACAGAGTTTTCTCTGTAATAAATTTAGAAATTCTCTGAGCTGAACAGATATATTGCCTGAACAACAGGTTGGTCAGTTTTTAATCAGTGCTGTTCATTGGAAAACCAATGTGGTGCCGCTGACCCAAATAGCCTATCAACTTACAGGATTTAAATTAAGAAAAAAACAGGCACATGTTGTGGTTCTCTTATGAACGTGCGTCAGAGATCTATGCAGAAGTGAAGAAGTTTTGTGTATAAAAACATCATTTTGGGGTTTTTTTTGCGCACACAAAGCATTCGTATTGCTTCATAAAATTGGGATTAAACCACTGGAGTCACATGGATTACTCTTACAATGCCTTTATGAACTTTTTGGAGCTTGAAAGTTTTGGTTACTGGACTGTAAATGGAGGGACAGAAGTCTCCCAGGTCTCATTAAAATGTCTTATTTTTGTTCCAAGATGAATGTAAAGTGTCTGTTATTTGATAAGATCTTTCTTTCTACACTGGACCACAGTGCATTCAAAGCTGCTTTGCTATTTGTAAATTCCTGTGTCAAAATTCGGCAAAAGTTGATCTCAAAGCGCATTTGATTAAAAGTCTGGGGCATGTTTAGCCTGTCACGTCCTTCTGGATGGCACCCTGTTTCAGGACATCCTGATGTACACAACAGCTGTTTGCACTTACAGTATGTACTGTTCACAATGGGTTAGCCGGAGTTAACAAGCTATACATACATACACTAGGAAAATGAACTGCTAATAAAAGTCTAACAAACTAACAAACTTGCCAGTCTGCAAAGATTAGTTGACATAATGTCTCTTAACACTTACAAACAACAAACTAGCAAGCTGATTAAGATTAGCTGTTCAGCAAAGCAGTAGTTTAACTCTGTAAAGACGTCACACCATGACCGCACATAACTGCAAGATTTTGCCCTATTTTGGAGAAGAAATTTGAGAGGTTCTCATGCCCTGTGGACAGATCACTGGAACCAAACGTTTCCTTTAATGTGTGCCCCATCTGTATTTTTGTGTTTAAAAGATTCTCTGTTTTTCTCATACCTGAAAAGAGCATTTGAAAGTACAAGGCGGATAGCTATAAGGAAGAAGAAGAACTAGCGAAATTAGATGAATGGAGACGAAAGAGAAGAGAAGATGCTGGTTTTAGCTATATTTTTATGTGTTAGTTGAAATTTTTTGAAATAAGATGTATTGATTGTCAGAAAAGGCTGGACAATGATAAATAGTAGGTAGACAGAGACAAGCTCTATTATCTGGCCACATTTTGACCATTCAGGTGTTCTATTAGTTTTTTCTAAAGACAAAGACAAAAAACAACACCAAAGACAGGTTAGGACTGAAAACTGAAACCAATTAGGAGGATAAAGGGCAGGCCCTTTGTGGTCTATTGAATATTGACCATTTGCATCGATTGTAGGCACTGCTAAAGTTGTGAGGTATTGCTTTTCATTACATGTGTTGCACTGCATGATGACAAAATGTGTTACTTAACAAATATGTCACATCAATGAGTTTGTGTGCAATCTGAAGAAATTAAAGCATTCTGTGAAAAAGTGACTGGGACAGAACAATGAATTATTATTAGACGGTCTGCAACAGCATGGAAGGAAACGACTATTATCTGTGGTCATTTCAACCTTTTTCTTTCCCCCTTATCTCTTGCACAATGTTGGCAACAAATTCATTTGCTAATTTTAATCTTAATAAAGTGCTTACAAAAAGATAATTGTGACTTTAATAACAGTTTCTTGAGGAGCAGATGGTCTTCTGCAGGCCTGCCATGTTTAATTAGTGATGACGGTGTCATTTTATGTGCTCTCTGCCATGGCAACCCATAAAAATTCTCTTTACACCACTAATAAATAGGACCTTTTCTAATGTTAAGCCCAATTATTTTAGCTTGAATTGGTTTAATCTAAATAATATGTACAATGAAGTCTATTCAAGTTCATTTTGTATTGCAATAGTAATTACGTTAGTTGTTATAATCTCTCTTATTATGTTCATTCATAGACGGTTAAGGGTAATTAAATACCTATTTAAGATGCCAAACCATCTCCAGATTCATTTTAGTTTAGTGTATGAAGGAAACCAGGGGTTCCTGGCTTTTCATCTCACAATAAAACTCCAGCCATTTAATCTCAGCAATGTTTTTATTAAAAACAAATTACATCCTACTGTGCTGCCAGTAATCCAGCACATCAAGTATCAGTAACTGCATAAAGAAAAAGCATTACGGTTTTAATTAATTGCACATACAGCACACAGGCAAAGTATGTGGATTAGCCTGTTTATTCTGGAAAGTTGGGGCTTTTTTTGGAACAATTCCAGTTCTGAGATACACAACACTCAGTGGACCAGCTGGATTGATACATGATAGCAGTTTGCCTAGCTTGTCTAGAAAAGTTCAACTTTAAAAATCGTTCGAAACACGAATAATGTGATCGGTCTTCTGGTCCTGTGCTGGGAATTGTTGTTAGGAGTCATTCTAACTAGGTTTTGTGGTGCAGGATCTAGCAAAGTTGGATGTCAGATCTCGGAAACATCTCTCACTAGAGAGATTCAGGGATTTTGTAGGAATGTTTTTCCCACATCCTCACAATTTTTAATATTTACATGATCAGCTTGCTACTCACAGCAAACACTTCTAGTCCAGGACCTTTACATGGTGAACCTTCTAACCTTCTGTTGTGGCCTTCAGTGTCCCCATTTTCTCAAATACAAAATAGCCAGACAAGCCATAGTTATGACCAGTTGACTGCTTGAAGATAAACTCAGGATGCTCAAAGCTTTCTCTGTCCCGATTAATGGAAAAATATGGTAATTAACTTTTTATATACATGTATAGAATTGCTGGTATGACTTATTCATAAAGGGGAATCAGCAGTGTAGTGTTTTCCCATCTATATCTAAGAGAAGAGAGAGAGAGAGAGATGAGGCCACTTCTCTTGAGCAACTCAGCTGCACTTATCCTCCCCCCAATCTCCAAAGTGTATAAATCAGGAGCATCATTAAGCACCTACTGCTTCATCAAAGTGGGAGTCAAGCTGAAATATTGGGAGGGCACACAATCACTTTGAGGGATGAGCCTTTTATTTATTCCAAACAAAATGAAATTATGCCAGACTGCCTGACTGACGTTCATAGGTGCACTGGATCCTTGCTGTGCCACCATGTTTACAAAATAACATCACTCAAAAACAGCTGTCAGCCTCTGCCCTCAATATGAAAAAAAAAGTGCACATGCACACATGCAACTTCATCCTTGCAATGCTCTCCTTTCACTTCAGAACATTGTTTCAGTGCCACCACAAGATAAAATTCAAAGGCAATAAATGTGCATTTTTTTCTTCTGTATGTAGTTAAAGTACATTAAGTCTTAGTGTCTGAAAACATATACAGGCACAAGAGGCAATGCCATGAGGTTTATGTATATTCATATATTTTCTCCTGCTCTTCAATACACATCCATGACAGCCCATTTGGAGGCACGGTCTTAGCACAAAGTGTCTCATGACATATTGGTCATTATCTGTTGTTCCTGGATCCAATTCATCTGGACAAACCCTAAATTAAAGGCTATTATGTGCCTTATTGGAGGTAGCACTGCTGTCATTTGAACCTGAATCAACATGCAGTGGTGAACGTGTGACCTGCACCCCATGCAGCATAATACAATTTTTATCTATTTTTTTTAAATACAGAGAAAAATCCTGTGTTTGCTTCGGTCAGCCTTTAAAGGATAACTATTTCATGAGGGCTGAAAATAGTTCCATAAACGGCAGTTTGATATCGTCCAAAGCACTGGCAATAAAGTGCTTGGAGCAATGTCTGGGTGACCTGAGAGCAGAAGAAATCCTATATAACTAAAACAATTGCGAAATGGTAAAAGAGAGAGAGATTGAGGAAAGCAGTATAGTACAGAGTTTATAAATGAGAATGGAATATCTTTATCATCAGCACATCCACCACAGAGACAGTGTTACACCCAGTACCTCTATATAGAATTTTACCAAGCTTGTTAGTCACGATCTTCCTAACCAGTGGAAACAATTATACTGAAGAAGTCATCACGCTGATGTTAGTGCACCTACTCACTGAATAATACACAACATTTTATCGTATTTTATTATATACACATGCTTGCATTCTCTCTCTCTCTCTCTCTCTCTCTCTCTCTCTCTCTCTCTTTCATCAGACTTTTCTCTGCTACTCGTTATAATTCACTTACAAACTCTCGAGGCAGTCCATTCCTTACAGTCTATTTCTTGGCTTGTTTGCTACATGTACATTTCCTAATTTTTTATTTTTTTAATCTAAATGTCATTTGATATTCTGGACACTCAATTATTCACACATGTACACATTGTATCAAGGTGAGACATCAAACCCAATAGATATGTACATTTTAGATGGGTTTATTAGAACAAGAAATCAAACCAACAAATAAGAAGGTTCGAAACACAATACAATTTACTACAACGACAATACAATACTAGCAAAAACACAAGGCTAAATCTTCCAAGGAACTAGGAATACAAGCAAAAAATATGGTGGGGAAGAACATAATTACACGGCGGCTGTGGCTCAGGTGGTAGAGCTGGTTGTCCACCAATCATTCGGTTGGCGGTTCCGTTCCCTGCCCACATGTCTCCACATGCCAAAGTGTCCTTTGGCAAGATACTGAACCCCAAGTTGCTCCCGATGGCAAGCTAGCACCTTGCATGACAGCTACTATAGGTGTGTTTGTGTGTGTGTGTGTGTGTGTGTGTGTGCGTATGTGTGTGTATGTGTATGTGTGTGTGTGTGTATGTGTGTGTGTGTTATTTAGGTGAATGAGAAACTGTGTAAAGTCCTTTGTAGAACCGTCAAGGTTAAAGCGCCATATAGGTGCAGACCATGTACCATTTACACAGATTAGGTATAAACTAGGGAAAGGTATCTAGGTTAGTGTAATGGTAGAGCTGTGCTGAGCACTGACTGAATGACTATGCAAGTCTTTTAAATAGTCTGAGAAACAAGCTGAAGGTGTTAGTACTCAGGTAAAGCACAGTGCTAGCCATCCTGCTGAGGACAGGGTCAACGCTGAGGCATGAAGTTTGTTATAGAAACCCCCTCCTAGGAGCCACTCCTGCGGTGACAAAAACAAGATGTTAGTCCAAGCCCATGTTGTGCAGGGAAATATTTTTATTACACATACTGTAACACATACCTCTGTGTGGTCTGCCCTGACTAGCATAGGTTAACTAGGTGAGCTAGCTGGATTGCCAGTAAGATTCAGAGACAGTCTTTTTGTTGGAATCTTTACAAAATGGATTTATTCTGACAGACATCAGATACAATAAAGTTTGTGTTATGTTTTGTTCTCTGAACTAAAGTCCATCCATCCAGTCATCCATCCATTGTACTGCTTATTCTACACAGGGTTATGGGATAGCCTGGAGCTTATCCCAGGGGACTTATCTCAAGGCACATTCACACACACTCACACACCCATTCATACACTGCAGACAATTTAGAGATGCCAATCAGCCTAAAATGCATGTTGATGGACTAGGGGAGGAAACTGGGGTAACCTGGGGAAACCACTGAAGCATGAAGAGAACATTCAAACGCACACAGGGTGGAGGTGATAATTGAACCCCCAACCCTGAAATCCTATAACTCATGGATCAAATTGACCAGAATGTTATTATAAAAAAAAGATAAATAAAACAAATTCCATGTTCTTTTTGCTTTATTAACATTATTAGATTTTATTTTATTAGATTGTATTAATATAATTTTAATGACAATGAGAGGGATTATGATGGTAAATCACATGGTAACAGTTAAGTAAATCACTAACAATATTTGCACTGGGTAAATCTTAAGTAACAAAACCTAAACTGCATACAGAAGTTCTTTTACAGCTTTTCACACAGAAGCGAGTGGGACTCCTGTCTTCCCAGATGGAGGGAGATTTAACTCCCATTCTTACATGTTCTTAAATGTTTAAATGATTTTAACTGAGTCACCTGAATTTTATTCAACTGTTCATTTATTTTGTGAGCATTTCAGTAGAATTTTAGCGTACAAACAAATTGCATTGTAGGTGGAAAAGTATAAACACCACATCTATGTTTTTTATTATATATATATTTTTAGCATCTCTGTGTGATGTTGAACACACAGTGTGTGTTAAATGTACTAATACACTGGTTGTGCTGAAAGCAACACAAAATGTGTCTGAACTAGACATGCAGGTGTGTTCACAATGAACACATCATTAAGTTATTTTAAACACTTCTTTTAACAGTGCAGCCAGTGTGTGGAATATCTGTCATATCACATTCCTAACAATGTTTTGAATGATAAATCAGTTCTCAGAGTTTAAAAACTAAAAAAGCTGTAAAGCTGCTTTGAGACAATATCTATTGTAAAAAGCGCTATGCAAATAAAATTGAATTGAATTGAATACAGAAGTACTTGAATTTACATTTATTCATTTAGAGACGCTTTTATCCAAAGCGACTTTTAGAGAAAATACAAGCAAAGTAGTAGTATAGTGAATAGAAACTTGAATAGTAGTATGTGTGCTATGCTTATTACAAACATTGATTTATTATTATGAAACAGTGTTCACTCAACTGTAACTTAATACACATGAGTATTAAAAAGTCTAGTTAAATTAAGCATTTCAGATATTTAGAGCTGGTCTTCAGAACTTCAGAAGTATATATTCATATTCAGAAGTAAATATACATGTTTTACACACAAACAATGTGACCATAATCTCTTCAGTAATACAGGGACTGACTTTAAAAAACAAGCCAATGAATACAGTGGTTGATTCATTGTTTCAAGCCAACTCTTTAGCTTGTTTCAATAGTCTCTGTAACTGTGGAGGCAATTTTCCCTTAGTAAATCTGCTTGTTTCATCATCTTGGGAACACAACTTTTAAACAGTTTTTTCCAACTGTGCTGAGTTCTGCGTTTAAATGACTGGGTTTATTCTCCTGACCTCCAGTATATCTAATAGTGGCTGAGACTATATATATATAGGAGTTTAGGATCGATTAGCTATCCATTATGCTTGTGTTTTAGGCCAATTTGTGGAGTAGTGTGACTCGATTTGGATGAGGTAAATGGTGAAATTTATAGAAAAGGCCAATGGGAGTTTGCTGCTAAATTGAGAATGTTAAATATTGAAGTATTTGCCAGAGGGCTAATGGAATTAACAACGCAAGTATACAGACCTGTGTGTGCTACAGAGTCGTAGCCCACCACTGCCTTGCAGACACATTCAAAGAACCTAATTACACTGGAAGGCTTGAGGGAGTTTCCGGAGGAAGGGGGAAGAGAAAAGGAAGAGAGGGTATCGTTCCAAGGTCAGCTATGGTACTGCTACATTTTAAGTAGTTATATAGGGTGTGATATTTTGGGAATTTTAGAAGCACAATGCTTTCATCCATTTCCAGAATTCCTTTTTATCACATACATTATTTGTTTCAGCTGAGTATAGGGTCTTCAGTAGAGAGTTATGAATGGGGGGCTGGTGGGGGGGGGGGGGGGGGGGCATTTTAAATGGCCTTACATATATGTTTTTAGAGTAAGAGATTCAGGTGTAAAATTGTTAAAATATATGGGTATTTGGTCAGAGTGGCTTACAGTAGATCTGTCTCATCATAGTACAGTTGCAATCAAAATTATTCAACCCCAATTGCAAATCAGGTTTATTGTCAAAATGTACAGACTTTGAGCTGTTTGTAATGAACAAATCAAGAAAAAGCAATTGAAACACATCAAATGCTTAAAGTGATTTCCCCAAATTCACATGAAAATGCAACTTATAATGATATCTCTAGTTATTCAACCCCTTCATGGCAAGTATATTTAGTACTTAGTAGAGAACCCTTTTGCTGTTATGACCTGCTGCAAACTAGATGCATAGCTAGACACCAGATTCTGGCAGTGTTCCTGAGGTATCTTAGTCCATTCCTCATGATTAATGGCCTCTAGTTCAGTAATATTCTTGGGTTTGCATGCTGCAAACGCTTTCTTCAAATCCCAGCAGAGATGTTCTATGGGGTTCAAGTCAGGTGACTGTAATGGCCCTGTAGAATCTTCCAGGACAAAGCCTGCAACAAAGTCTTGGTAGAATTTGAGGTATGCTTGGGATCATTTTCCTGTTGGAAGGTCTAGGTTACTCACAGGCGGCATACCATTTTCACCTAGGATTTCCTGATATTTCAATTAATCTATCTTGCCTTCCACACGCTGCATTTTCATAGTGTCAGAGGATGCAATGCAGCCCCAGAGCATCACAGAGCCACCACCATGCTTGACTGTGGACAGAGTGTTCTTTCTTCCTCCAGACATACCACTGATCCATCATGCCGAAAAGTTCCATTTTTGATTAATCGCTCCACAGAACAGAATCCCAAAACTTCTGTGTCTTATTTATATGATTTGAGCTGACTTTTCTTGTGCTTTTGGGTCAGTATTGGTGTACGTCTTGGAGTTCTGGCATGGAAGACGTCTGGGTAATGCATGTAACACTGTTCCCTGAGAAGGGACACATAACATAACACTATGGGAAGCGCCTCTCGCGTGTGACCGGTATCTGAAGCTTGTGTAAAATCATGCCGATTTATAGGCCTGCCATGATCAGGTGACGTGGCAATTAAGACCTAAACCCGAGGGTCACTGCAAGACACGTGAGCCCGGGGTGGAATGAACATCCAGGCTGTAATAATGAATGAATGTTTGTGGCGTAGACCACCCTGCAGCCGAACACACATCCTGTGAGGATACCCCTTTGGACAAAGCCTTCGCGGAGGCAACCACCCTAATGGAATGAACACTTATGCCCAGAGGCGTATTGAGCAATCGAGATTGCTTCTACTATCCGATTAGCGATGCCCTGCTTTTGACACAGCATCACCTTTACTGTCGCCGCCAAAGCAGACCAGTGGCTGCTCTAACTTACTCCACTGGATTTACGTACAGAGAGTCCTTACTGGACACAGCAGGTACATTCTCTCTTGTTCCGGTGTGGGAAATTGAGAAAGACAGAAAGCCTGCAACACCAAAGGGTGGGCAGCCGATGAAGGCACCTTAGGTATATAATCCGGCATAGGATACAGGAAGGCCTTGGCTAATCCAGGGGCAAAATCAAGGCAGGAAGGGGCAACAAGGAGAGCTTGTAGGTCTCCTACTCGCTTGAGAGATATCAGGGCCAGCAGAAGAGCTACCTTTAAAGTCAGAATCTTCTCAGAGACCCTAAGGGCTCAACTTTGGTCCCTGACAGACCTTCTAGGACCACAGAAAGGTCCCAGGAAGGTATGCACGGCCTGCAGATGGGCCTAAGCCACCTAACACCACACATGAAGCTTGAAATTAGAGGATGCTGTCCCACAGAGGCTCCATCAACAGGGACATAGCAGGCCGAAAACAGGGCCACGTAAACCCTGATTGTAGAAGGAGCCCACCCCGCTGAAAAACATTCTTGTGAGAACTCCAGGCCTGTAGCTATTGCGCAGTTCACTGGGTCTAGCTGATGTTCCTCACACCACAAGACAAACAGCTGCCACTTGAGTGCATACAATTTCCTTATGGATGGTGCTCGTAACATCTAACATGGTCTCTACAATCTCAGTTGTGTGACCAGAATCTGAACTGGTGCCCCTCAGGGGCCAGACCCACAGTTTCCATAGTTTTGGCTGAGGGTGATAAATCAGCCCTCCGACTTTAGACAGTAGATCCACTCTAAGGGCTCAAATGGGGCACCTGATGGACCTTCCAGTACCACAGAAGGTCCCAGGAAGGTATACGTGGCCTGCAGATGGGTCTCAACCACCTGACACCACACAAACCTCGAATTAGAGGATGGTGCCCCACAGAGGCTCCATCAACAGGGGCGTGGCTGGCCGAAATGGCGGCCACGTAAACCCTGATTGTAGAAGGAGCCCACCCCGCTGAGAAATGTTTTTGTAAGAACTCCAGGACTGTAGCTATTGTGCAGTTCACTGGGTCTACAGTGGATCCCTGCGGATAGGAATCTCCCAAGGAGTGCCATCTCGCAGAGATATTATCTCTCAGAACCATACTCAAGCTGGCCAATGAGGTGCTACTAGCAGCAGACATAGACTGTCTTAGCGAACTCTTGCTAGAACTTGTGGGAGCAGAGCAATGGGGGAACAGCGTACAGATGTGACGTCGGCCACATGTGCACCATGGCGTCCAGCCCATTATTGTGCAGGAGAAGTGAGGGCGAACCACAGCAGGCCGTATTTTGTCTCCTCGGAGGCGAACACATGCAATCCCGCTTGGCCAAACCTCGCCATATGGACTCCACCACTTGTGGATGGAGCCACCCTGTTCCAGGTGAGGGCCACACCAGAGACCGTGAGCTGGACAGCTGTCTAAGACAACGCTCCAGCACATGAGAGAGGTGTCTGTCATTACCATCTTGCGCTAAGGAGATACCCCTATAGTGTGACCAAGGCTAGAAACCGGGGACACTCAAATTCTTAGAGCACGTAGGCATCGCCGTGTGACACTGATTATTCTCAGTGATTTCATCCTTGGACGAAACAACCAAATTCTCAGCTACCACTGAACAGTCTCCTGTGCAATTACCCAATAAGTGCCAATTGTCTCCCAAGATCCAGCTTTATCTTGCTCAGTGTTGATCAGATTGACCCTATGCATGTTGGGTATAGAAACGCCCTCATCATAGTAGAATCCTTATAACCCCTATAAAAATTGTCCACTGTACTGGGGAAAGCATATTTTTCTGAAATTCAACCTAAACCCCAAGCTCTTCATGTGGGTGAGAACATCTCAATGTTGAACTGCCAGTGCCCTGGATCATGCTAGAATTAACCAGTCATCCAGGTAGTTTAGTACATGGATGCCCTGGAGTCACAATGGAGCCAGAGTGACATCCATGCACTTTGTGAAGGTGCGATTAAGGGATTAAGCTAGCAATATTTCTATGTGGAAATATGTACCTTTTTAGATCTATTATCACAAACCAGTCCTCAAACTGAATCTGTGGAATGATAAGTTTGGGCGTCAGTATATTGAACCTGTGTGTCCAAAGAGTGCAGTACAGATGACGCAGATCTAAAATTGTCCACATACTCCTTTTTTTTTTTGCAGACCAGGAAATAATGGCTGTAAAAACCTCCCTCCCACAGTGAACGAGATACATGTTCTATGGCCCCTTTGTCAAAGAGGGATAAAGATTACTTCCTGTGCTAACGTCGGGATCTGGTCTGTGCTGACTACTTTGGTGTGCACACCTCTGAACCGGGGGGGGGTTGAGCTATAAACTGGACCTGGTAACCCTTTTCTACGGTAGACAGAACACATGGAGACACATTCGGCAGTAGTTTCCACGCTGCCAGATGGTCTTTTAGTGACGTTAACTATTCCACATTCTATTGGAGGGAAAGCATCAGATTTTCGCTGACCAGAGAAAACTGAAAACTTGAGGACCTTCAGTAGCACTTTGGGGCTACCTGTCCTAACAACCTCAAGTCCCTGATACGTCCCTCCACGGCCCCTCAGGACCTCTCTTCTTTGCCTGCTTGCCTTTGACCATTCTCAGATCAGGCCTAGTAGCAGGCCGTGACTGTGGCCGCCCAGTTCCCCTGGCTGGCTGTGGGAGATGGCAGGCTGCCATTCTCGACTTCTGCATCTCCCTCGCACTAGTGTTGGCCTGAGCTCCACCCGTATGAGCTCGAGACAACAGGGAAGGAACTGGCTGAATGCCGCCATATGTCGAGCTCACACAGCAGTTCTGCTTCGTAGGCCTGCAACACTGTCATTGTCTGCAGTGACCCACAAGCAAGACTACTACTGCATAGGCCTTGCCCACCAATACCACGATGGCCTTACACAGTGGTTTGGATGGCAAAGTTGGCCCCCCTAATTTCCTGCCATCGATGGAGAGAGGTAGCTCGCAAGCGCCTCCTCCACCTTCAGCATAGCTAAATAGCCATGCTGTTCATTCCCCACAATGTCTGAATAATCGAAAATTGTGGGGTTTTAAAAACGGCTTATGCATGGTTTTCCCCCAGAAGCCTGATATTTTGTCATGCACTTCTGGAAGAAAGGGGAGTTTCTGCAGTGTGAGGGATTTACTTTCACTGGGAAGAAAAAGACTCATCCAGCCTTTATAATCACTTCAAGCAGCTCTTTCTCAGTTTTTAGCACATCCTTCTGGCTCCTCGGTGTCAGAGAGGAATTATTACTATTATTTGTGTGTGTGTGTGTGTGTGTGTGTGTGTCCCTTTGGCTTTCCATAGTGGAAGGAGGAGTAGCAACGCGAGCTCCAAAATCCAGCGGAGAGCCGTACCTGGAAGACAGAGCAAGAGCTAGAGCAGCGTTGGTCTCTGGCTCCACTTCCAGATCCATAAGACACCCCCCGAACCTGAGAGGGCTAGCTGTCTTGCCAGCAGCCGGCCCAAATCTGCAAGGCTCCGAAACCCAACTCGCTTCGGCTTCCGAGAAGAGTGCGAGTCGTGAACCGAGCTGCTTAATGTATGCATTACCATGCGCCGCTTCGCGAGGCTGCCATCGCATGCTACATTTCTAAACACTTCACCCAGAAGTGTGCACCATTCCCCGTGATGAAACGGGAGCAAGCCATATTACACTTCCTGAATTCTCTCACTCATATTTTTATCTCTCGCTCATACCTTTTTTTTTCTTCTCTCTTTTTTTTAAAGGGATAGAAAAGTTCTGAGAATTTGAGAAATGATCGCGAGGAAATTATGCGTCTTTTTGTTTCTTTACACAAACAACTGACATGTCTTTCGCTGAAGATAATAAGGCTGATAGCACGGTTAACAGGTGCCATATTTATATCACATGACGCGCTTAATTGCCACGTCACCTGATCATGGCAGGCCTATCAATAGCCATGATTTTACAAGCTTCAGATACTGGGCACGCGCGAGAGGTGATTCCCATTGTGTTATGCTAGACACAACGTTGAAATTTCCTTTGAAAGGGAACTAAAGGCGTTTAGTATATGCCATACTGTGACATGCGACAAGTCTTGCTGCAGGTCTTTTGAAGGTTTTTCTACAACCTACCTTCTCAGAAATCTGGTTGCAGCAATTGATATCTTCCTTTTTCTACCCCGTCCAGGTATTTCACGTATTTTCTGCCTTTAGCCAGTTCAGGTATTTCATGTGTTCCAGCTCAAACACACCTGGTACAACTAATGAAGCCCTTGATTAGTTGCATCAGGTGTGCTTGAGACAACAACAAAAAAATAATAATTTTGAGACTGGAGAAATCATTACAAGTTACATTTACAGTTGAATTTGGGGAAACCACATGAAGCATTCGTTCTCTTGAACAATTACAATTGCTTTTTTTTATTTGTTCATTGCAAACAGCTGAAAGTCTGAAAATTTTGACAATAAACCTGAATTGCAGGTTGAATAATTTTGATTGCGGCTGTATGTATGTAAATGTCATCTGTCAAACACTGAACAATCAAAGGTATTGAGTAATGCTATGTCCTATCGCTTATATGAGTTGAAGGTCCTAAATATTTAATTCAAATAAACAGACTACACATACAGCTAAAGGTTACGGTATACTTACAATCTCAGCAGATTCAATCAATAAGAGTGTGACATTACTCAGTGATTGTATTTAATGTGTTTAATAATAACATAGATAACAGAATTTCAAGGACATAGTGACATTTTACAGCACAAATATTAACATTTCTATATTAAATTTGATTAAAATATATATTAAGGGTATCTTACGGGAATGACATTTCTACAACTAGGGAAGAAATTAATGTCTACTCGGTCCTCAGCCAGAGGACAATAATGTTTGAGGCGAAGTCGCAACTTGTAATACAACCAGTAATGCCGCCTCAAATTGAAATTTTAACTGGTCAAATTGGGGTAAGCTTCTCAACTACTCTCAACTTCTCCACTAGGTCCTTCCCTGTTTATGGTATGAGGTCAAATCAACATGGCTATGCACACTGTGAATTTCTCTACCTTAAATTAGTTTCTAGCGGTGTTGGCTGTAGATCAATTAATATACAGACACAGTACTTGGTTACATGTATAACACTGACCATTATAATCACTGTTTTGAGAAGGTAATCCTCAATGTTATTATCACTAACATTAACCGGTTAGCTTGTTGCTAACGCTACTCGATATTATCTGCTGATTCTGTACTCCAATTTCAGTCCAAAATGTTGCATGAATTTTTGAAGTTCACTATAGTAGATCAGTACAAATAGCCACTTACACCTGTAACTATAAAAGTGCAGTTAAAGTATTTAAGTGGGTAATGACATTATTACAATTGGCAAATTACCACTTACATGAATCCAGCTTAAAGCTGTTAGTAAAAAAACACCAACTAAAACGAAAAAATGCCATGCAATCATTTAGTTGATACTTTTTTAATACTAAAACTATATGCTTTGTGTTTTTTGTGTGATTATGCCAACGTATTCAAATTAAGCATGGATTTTAATTGAAAGATAAAACATCTCCCACTTCCTTTCTACTGGATCACCAACCTGCTTCATCTCTTTCAGATTCTTTCCCTCCCTCTCTTTTGCCAGCATTATTTTTCTTAAAATTCAAGAACTCTGGTTAATAACAGATCAATCAGTTAATTTTTTTTGTTTAAACTGACACATGTTCTCACCTGGCTGGCTGAGTCTCTTAAATAAATTTGGTATGGTCATCTTTAGGTTGAGGAGCTGATGGATATAAAAATCTGTTTATTCTGTTGTCTGATTAACACTATTAATTCATTAATTGTCACTCATATTACTGTATTGTAAAGAACACTATGGTGAATGATGTGATTGTTTGGAAATAGAGAGATATGAAAGCAAAGATTTTTATAGCGCTATCAATTACATGATCTCATTATTTATTATACAAGTCCTGCTTAGGATAAAATCATCAGTTTGTTGGCTAGTGTTTAAATACTTTATACCGTTTTCTTTTCATGTTAAAAGTTAGCTAGCTAAAAAGCCGGTCATAACTGGATAAAAACTTCATACCTAGCGATATTGACCATAAGTTGTAACAAACTGATTTTGTAGCCAGATATCTTGACTTTGTAATTTTTAACTACAGTATTTCACTTTATATATGTTATATTTCAAATGGGCATTAATGTTTATCTTAGAAAGCTTTTAACCAATATCCCGTCATAACTTCAGCAGTTTCTGACTGATGTTACAACCTTGACTCTTGTTTTGCAGAGCAAGTAGCACAGCCAAGGCAACATCCCCTATTTCCTAGTGCCCTTTCAGTAAATTGTGAACTTGAATGATTCAAATTAATAATGTACATTTTTGGTTTAGCAATGCCCAGAGCCAAGTATCAGGCTTGTAGACACACCTAACATGCATGTCAAAATGAACTCCTTGTGAGGCAGTTGTTGTGCCTTTGTTAATTGGACTGAGCAATGTTTATAAATTATGCATGAGACAATCTCATGTTTATGTATCAGACTCAATTTGACAAATTATGATTTTTGCCACATTTGCCTAAGTGTCTCAGTTACCTGTGCGTTCTGTCTATAATTTAAGAAGTGACGCATTTTTATGAAGTGAAATTGAATGTTGCTTAATCTGACGATAAATTGATTGTTTCTGCTCGGTAAGAGGGGCTCACACATTGTGTGTGATGATGCTGTAAAGATCCTCATTTTTGGGACCTAAGCACACACAGACCTCAGCTAAAGGAGACATTCTCACTTCCAGTAGTCACTTGTAATGTCTGCAACCACACCTACAGCCTCTAAGGCTAACTTATATTTAACTAATTATCCTGTAAGGATATCGTACTTGTCTAGAACCTGCAATTACTTTTTTGAAGTGCATAATTTACAGTGACACCTAACGAAGCAAGGCCACTAAATGAATGAAATGGCGGGCAACACTTAATTTATCTCCACAGAAGACAAGTGTCTCACAACTGCTTCTGACAGATTGAGATAATGAACCCTCCCTCTCCTCTGGTGTGTGTCCACAAGCACACACCCTTATCATTGCGCACATGTAGTATGTTGACGAAGAAGACTGTTGCATCCTTCACTGCACGTCATATACAATTCAGGCATGAGAGCTTATCCTATTCATACAAACAGTATGCGGTATGGGGGAAGTGGTGGCTTGACACTTAAGGCTCTGGGTTACTGATTGGAAGGTCAAGCCCCAGTACTGCCACACTGTTACTGTTGGGCCCTTGAGCAAGGGCCTTAACCCTCTCTGCTCCAGGGGTGCTGTATCATGGCCGACCCTGTGCTCTGACCCCAACTTCATGCTGGAGTATGAGAATACCTGATACTTGGGATGCGAAAACAAGAATTTCACTCTGCTGTAATGTATATGTGATCAATAAAGACTCATTATCATTATCATATAAACACATGGCAACCACAGCATGCCAGATGGACATGTACTCATAGACACACATGCACACACCTGCACTAGTTTCTCAGGGTGTATCCTGTCCACGTTTTGGCTAGTGCTAGTTTTCGTGAGACCAAGAGGACATATTCTTCTTCAACAGGACAGATTCTTAACACATGGGCATCTGAGGACGGTAAATCCTGTTTGACTGGCTCTTTGCTGAAAGGAGAGAAGCTTAAGAAATCAATTTCAGCCCTGTTAATCCTCTGCTTTTGTATTCCTGTCTTGCCTATTTTGCTTAATGCATGGATGGACATTATCCAAACGTAGATGTTCAAATTCTTTACTCTGGGGTTTTTTTTTCCCCTTTTCTTTTCGTTCTGGTTTTACAGGTTGTACCAAATCAAAATTGATTTGCTTGTGGACAATAAGCAGAGGTGCTTACAGGCAGGAATAAAAAATTGTGCTACTGGGTCTCTAAGGTGATCATGTTTTAGCTATTTAGTCATGCACATCTCTAGGTACTTTTATGTGTTTCCCAAATCTGCACTCTTTTTCCATTTATAGTCACATTTATTGATAGAAAAAGGATGCATGTGCCGCACCATATAAATGACGTTTTTCTGTACCATTTTGATCGATTGGGTCTATTTTGTGCTTACAGCAACTATTCTTTATGTATTATTCTTGATATAGTGTCTTGGCAGACTGAGTGTAAAACAATCGCATTAGTGTGGGAATTGATATTCCCATCAGTGATTTTCAGAATTTGAATATTCACATTGTGAAACACTGAAGTGAAGGGTTAAAGTTCATGTCCTGTCTTTAAATACTCTTCCATTAAAAACATGAATAAACTGAAAATGGGTCATCTAAACAATGGGTCAAGGCATTAGTTTCTTGATGCACGTGTTTTTCCTTTCATTTTCCTCGCATGAACATGGATTGTTCACACACTATTATACATTTAACATTTCAGACATGGCAAGGATGAACCACAGTGCTGGGATTAAAGTCTGTCCAAGGGGCTAGCCTTAATTGCATTCTGGTTGATGGAATGATGGCAGGAGCCGGCACAGATTGAAATGCTCGCCTGTTTTTCATAGCTATAGATCAAATGAGATACCAAGGATAGTGACTACAACTAAAGCAGAGACAAAAAAATGTTATAAATAAAATCCACAATACAAAATCTTTCTCTGTGGGAACCACCTTCTATACTAATTAAAAAGAAATGTCTGCATCACGTTTATTATATAAAACATTTAACCTAGTTCTGAATTCAGCACCATACAAGCAACTCTGAATTTAAATGAAACCGAACAACAAAGAGGGAAAAGAAAGCGTGTTTTTAGTCTGAGAATTCTCGGCTTGCCCCAAAAAAGAAATCTGGTTATTGCACAGCATATCCATCATCTCCTTTATTTTTGTTCAAATCTCTATAGGGGTGGAATTTCACCAGACCCATCATCTATAGAGGCAAAGCCAATCTGCCAAATGAGGTCAGGCTCTGTTGGAGGAGCGCTAGAACACAAGCTGTTGCTGTAATAAGGTGAAGGCTTGAAGCATGGAGCTGAAGAACCTTCCAGCACTTTCTCTCCATCTGGAGCTTCAGGTGTCTGGGGATATCAGGTCAAAGGTCACGACGAGTTTTCATACGAGTGGTGCCGATTAAGCCCCATGTCCCAGAAAGTGCCGCATATTCACAGGGAGATCAGAACAATTTTCCCCACAGTCTGAAATTGCTTTTTATAATTGGCCACATGGAGTTCACAAGAAGTCTATCCCATTTATTCTGATAAGAAATTCAGTGGCTTTGAATGTGGACTTTGTGTATATGTATGTTTTCTAGTTAACACGTACTTCATACTTAAAAATTTCTTAGCAATAGACCTTGTTTTAAACGTGCTTCCAACAATGTACATGAAGTGAATTAGTGTCTGCAACTATCATTTGGTGAATGATGATTTATCGCTGTGTAAGGTTGATTTGATTGTTATACTGTTCTATTAAAGCAATATTAACATCAAGACAACTGCTACAGTTCAGCAGTCTCTTGGGCAGCTGAGGCTCAAGAAGAAAAACAGAGAGAGCTGGAGCTCCAGCTGCTGATGTTGATTTAACTGTGTAGTGTCATTTATTCCCACTCGTTCGTCCCCAATCCAGTTAAAGTGTTCTTGAATTCATTTGGCAGGCGGAAGAAAAAAAAGGGCAGAAACACTTTCACTGAGGGGAAAATGGATGGAATTTCATAGAGCTATCAACATTCATTTCCCTTTGAGGAGAAAGAAAAAAGGAAAATGGAGCATAATATATTCATCAGGAACACACATCATGCACAGTAGACAAGATGTTCTCTCAGAAGGATCGGTGCTTGACAAAAGAAAAGGCTGCAAGGTTAGCATGCAATGTACATTTAATACGTGTTACTTAATACAGTGGTAAGCATTACTAAACATTTAAGCCTATTAATTATTGATCGAATGGCTAACCATAGGTTTTGTATTATTTACCATTTTTAAATATTAATAAGGGTGCATTAAATAAGGAATTAAACACAGGGTAATGTGATGTGTTTGCCACACTAAAGTTCTTTATTTTCCTCTAACAACATGTCACAAAGTGTTTTATCCACAGGCATTTGGCCAATGATCACAGTTGGTAAAATAAATATATAAATAATAATAAATGATGACACATTCTTTTCAAGTTATGTTTATGCTTGCAAACGAGTTCCTGTGATCACATACATTTTAACAATATTACTGAATGTTACAAAGCACTGAGACTGGAGCCTCTTTCCATAAATGTTAACTAAATATCTGTTTACAAAAACATTGACCATATCAGAAATTAGTTGTTTGTCTTTGTTAAATAACAACACCATTTATTATGTTGTTGTTGTTTTTTTTTTTAAACTAGGTTTCAATTATGTGGAGTATCTTCTATACAAGTTTCTATGAATGCGCCGTTACAATAGAAATGATTTTGTTTTAGAATGAGCACATTAATAGCACACTGATATAATAGTGATTTGAATCACAGTCAGAACTGTATCGTTATAGACAATTAATCACAATGGCTTAGTGGTTAGCGTGCTTGTCTCGCACCTCCGTCGTTGGGGGTTTGAATCCTGTCTCCGCTCTGTGTGCGTGGAGTCCCCGTGCTTTGGGGTGTCCTCCGGGTACTCTGGATTCCTCCCCCAGTCCAAAGACAGATTGTCCGTAGTGTATGAATGGTTGTGTGAGCAGTTGTGCCCTGCAATTGTTTGGCACCCTGTCCAGGGTGTCCCTTGCCTTATGCCCCAACTCTCCTGGGGTAGGCTCCAGGCTCCCCGCAAACCTGTGTAGGATAAGCGGCATGGAAAATGGATGAATAGCACAGTACTAAGCTTTGCTAAACAAAAAAATCATTAATTCATGATAAATAATAATGCTATATTAACTATTAATTTGTGTGAGTTAAATAGGAACTAAATGTGATAGGAACTAAGCACTGGTTAATAACGCAATGATACTGTAATCACAAATGTATCTGCTCAGTCTTCAATTGTTAATTAACACTTACTTTAAAAAATGTTAACAATAAAAAAAAATTAATAAACAGGAACATTGCACAAATATTAGAATTAAGTACAGATTAATTAGTTGGAACGTCAGAGGTATGGGTAATCCTGTTAAGAGATCTAAGGGGTTTATATATATATATATATATATTTGAAAATTTTTAAAACTCTGATATAGTATATTTACGTTGTATTAAAGATCATAGGTTATATTGCCCTTGAGTCTTATGCCTGTTGTTGGGTTTTATAGCATTTATACAGCCAGTAATAGTTAGTGTAGCCATCATGTGCCGAGGTGATGGGGCGGGGGGGTTGTTTTGAAAATGAATCATGTGTTAATGAACCACATGTAAATTTACATATAAATGAAT
>JAFFST010055741.1:178753-201774 GCA_022414735.1 Noturus placidus
TCGTTCCACTTCATGATTGTGTCCCACCTGTTGTTGATTTCTTGATAAAAAATTACAGTTTTATATCTTTATGTTTGAGGCCTGAAATGTGGCAAAAGGTCGAACAGTTCAAGGGGGCCGAATACTTTCGCAAGGCACTGTAACTACTGTTGACTTTTAGTCATGCCAGTCAGTATCCCGACACTTGTAAGCAAATTTGTATTTGAATACTACTGCTCTAATGGAACATTGTAATCATGCATGTGCTAAATATACTTTAAGGGTGTTAAGGGAGTAAGCAATGGTGGCTTGTCCACTGCAGCAGCGACCCACAATTTATATCAACAAATATTACTTTTCTTCATTACTCTTCATCCATACTTGTTAAATTCCATTATAATACTAATTGTGTCTTTTGGGTGACCAGAAAATTAAAAAATATCTCTATTATGACAGATATACACTGATGTTCCACTGATTTGCTCACCTTTCTAGATGTTAAATGGTAAATGGCACACTTATATAGTGATTTTCACTTTGACTCATTCACCCATTCACACACGAATGGTGGCATAGCTGCCATACAAGGTGCTAACTTGCCATCAGGACACTTCGGCGTGTGGAGTCACGTGGGCCGGGAATCGAACCGACAACCCTACAATTAGTGGACAACCCGCTCTACCACCTGAGCCACAGCTGCCTCATCTTGCTGTGCCATCTTGCTCACTGTTAACTTTGCTTCAACAGCGCTACCCTTGGACATAATGGTCAACATTTGGAACTGTAAGAAGAGCCCTAAAAGAGGTCCATTTGGCAAGGATTTTCTCTGCCCCATGCTCAGGGTAGACACAGCAGACAGACAGTTAATGACAAGGCTGCCAGATTGGGCTAAAATTATTCCAAAGCCCCCGAGATTTTGTTTAATATTAAACAATCTACTGCAAGCTATATTGTAAAGATTGGGACAGGGAATGGGAAATTTGATGAGGTCTGTACATCAGAAATATGTCTGAAATATTTGTTTTCTCATGAAAAAGCTGATTAAAAGAAGATAAATCTCTATATTTGAAGTATATTCCCATAGATATTTGAAAAAAAAATTAGTACACCTGAGTCAATACAGAGGTATAAATATGAGGTAACACATAGGCCAAATATCCTTAGACATTCATAACAACAGTAAGGCCTAGGAATATAAATGTGATGTGTGGCAAAATGTTGTTGAGCTTCATAAAATGGGAAGTAACTATAAGAAAATAGCACAAGCATTGAAAATGCCCATTTCCACCATGAGGGCAATAATTAAGAAGTTCCAGTCAACTGGAAATGTTATGAATCAACCTGGAATGAGACGTGTGTCTGTATTGTCTCACGTCACTGTGAAGAGGAGGGTTCGAGTGGCCAAAAAATCTCTAAGGATCATTGTTGGAAAATTGCAGAAGTTAGTTGGGGTCAATAAATTTCCAAAACTACAATCCAAAGTCACCTACATCACCACAAGCTGTTTGGAAGGGTTTTCGTGAAAAAAGCCTCCACTATCATCAATAAACAAACTCCAGGGTCTTCAGTTTGCCAGACACTACTGGAACTTCAAATGGGATTGTGTTCTATGGTCAGATGAAAGCAAAACAGAGATTTTTGGCAATAAACACCAAAGGGTGGTTTTGGCTCACACAGAGAGGTAGCCATATGGAAAAGTACCTTATACCACAGTTAAATATGGTGGTGGCTCTTTAATGTTTTGGGGCTGTTTTTCTGCCAGAAGACCTGGACATTTTGTTAGGATACATGGCATCATAAACTCTATCAAATATCAACAGATATTAAATGAAAGCCTGACTGCCTCTGCCAGAAAGCTTAAAATTGGCCGTGTTTGGATCTTCCAGCAGGACAATGATGCAAAACATACATCAAAATTAACACAAAAATGGTTTATTGACCACAAAATCAAGGTCCTGCCATGGCCATCCAAGTCCCTGAATTGAAACCCTTAAAACCTGTGGGGTGAACTGAAGAGGAGAGTCCACCAGCTTGGACCTCGAAATGTGAAGGATCTGGAGAGATTCTGTATGGACGAATGATCTCAGATCCCTTGCTATGTATTCTCCAACCTCATCCGGCATTATAGGAGAAGACTCAGAGCTGTTATCTTGGCAAAAGGAGGTAGCACAAAGTATTGACTAAAAGGGTGCCAATAATTGTTGAACACCATCCATCCATCCATCCATCTTCAACCGCTTACTCCTTTTCAGGGTCACGGGGAACCTGGAGCCTATCCCAGGAGGCATCGGGCACAAGGCGGGGTACACCCTGGACAGGGTGCCAGTCCATCGCAGGGCACAATCACATACACACTCACACACCCATTCATACACTACGGACACTTTAGACATGCCAATCAGCCTACCATGCATGTCTTTGGACTGGGGGAGGAAACCGGAGTACCCGGAGGAAACCCCCAACACACGGGGAGAACATGCAAACTCTGCACACACATGGCCCCGGCGGGGCTCGAACCCTGGACCCTGGAGGTGTGAGGCGAACGTGCTAACCACTAAGCCACCGACCGTGCGCCCCCTACATTTTTAAACAAAAGCTCAAAAGATTAAAAAATAAAGACAGCCATCTTTACTCATATTTACCAAAGGTGCCAATATTAGTGGAGGGCACTGTAGCTGGGCTGGAAATGTTTCTTAAACCTGTAAATTACCTTGAACACAGTTGAATAAAGGTACATGTATGTCTAAAACTGCTCAAGAGTTTCTAGACTGTATGCTGGATGACTGGAGGACTGCCTATTACGGGGTTACTCTAAAAATTCACTAGTTCATAGCCTATAGCATAACTCGAATGTGATGGCCTCTCAACTCAATTTTGTTAGAAGTTAGGGTGTTACTGTCATCCTTCCTCAGTGAAACCTTTGGACACAAGCCACTGCTGAGTATAAGACCATTTTTGTTTAATTAGAAATACTGGCATGGCTGAATTGTGCCATTAGTATACTCGCAGGACTGTCCTCATAATTGATCACGGCCATCACTTCAGTGTTCAGCTACTTCCAGACATTGATACGGTGTCAGACTGACTTGAGACAGTGTAACTCAATGTACGGGTGTGTTTAGGCCTGGCCATCCTCCAGGTGGGGGTGCTAATGGTGTGTTTATATTTGTGAGTGTGGGTGCACAGAATCAGGAAACTCCCAGACCAATTTCTGAGCATGTAGTGTATTTATCTCTCTTGCTGTCCCCTTCTCTTTCTTCAACTTTTCTTTCTTTTTCTTTTATGTACGCAGACATGCACAGTAGTACCATTCTATTTGATCTCTTTTCCTTTTTTTCCTCCAGTAGGCATCTGCAAACACTTCCTCTGCACACTTGCATACCCTCAGACACTCATCCTGTCTTCGACTCTATATTTTTTCACTCTCTCTCTGCCTTGAAGGCACGAGATAATTAGAATCTAATGCACCAAAAGTGATTTCCGCACTTCAGGAAAAAAGTGGCATTTATGTGTGAAGCAAACAACCACTAGTTTCGGCAGAAATAATACGCCGGTGTACCTCAGTAAGGCAACTACGAGCCAAAAGCAGTTAAGGCTAAAAAGCATATTTAAATGCATGAGTTTCCTTTTGCAACTCTTATTAAAGGGCTAAGGCATAATCTCTGGCACTTGAATGTTCTATATTATTTAAATATAATTTGTCAAAGACCGTATTTTACTACGGAACATACCTTTCACACTGAATCTCACCTTGGTGTTGTGTAAGAAAATGGTGTGTGTATGTGTGTGTCTGTGTGTGTGTGTGTGTACATTCATCATTATGCAACAATAAGAAGCAGGCCCCATCAACTCCTATGAGAATTAAGCACGAGACATTTTACACACGCGTTTCATTTTCCACCTCCCTTCTCCTCTCTAATCTTTTTTCATTCCAACATGTCTATTTCCTGACTTTTAAAGTTGCTAAATTAACAGTGGGCCCAGTTTGGACTACTTAAAAAGGACCATTCATAAAAGGCACTCAGGGGAAGAGTGAAGACCAGATCTAAAATGTAACCTGCATTATCCAGATGCCGTCTTTGAAGGAGACACCGACTCCACTCTGATAGGAAGAAGATGCAATATGAATTCAAATCGGAGTCTCAGTGCTTCCCTGCATATGTTTCCATAGCATCAATAATGATATGCAGAGGGAGGCACAACAATGCCAGTGAGATGGCATTGAGGAGCTGCAACAGCATGCACATTACAATAGATAAAGATATGTTAGGGGTCCATACTAACAAGATAGCTTACAACCCACAAGCACCTACAATGGTGCAATTATACTGAATGTTTAATACATTTACTGCAAAGAAAAGATCTTCAAAGATGAATCAATTATTAATGTACATGGCCCACTTTACCTCTGTGTAGTGCATGACTTTAAAAGATTTTAAAAGGCCAAATATTTTACAAAGACACTGCATTCTTAAAGCACAATCATCACACACACACACACACACACACACACACACACACACACACACACACACCTAGTTTACTTCTTTCTGTTTGGCTTCACAGTTGTTTGAGGAAAAAGAAACGAATCTAAGAGGGGGAAATGGAGAAACCCATCTCTTCCTATAATTGCTCACTCGGAAAAAGCTGGTTCACTTTGAGGATGTTGAATCAATTTACCAAAGCATTTACCTTGGGAACTCTTCTGTAGTAATGGTTGGAATTGGGTTACAGGTCTTGAATTGTTGCTAAAGGACAGCTTCTATAGCCGTAGGCTAATGGCATGGCTTTGTATATAATGCAGTGTGCCATATATCTAGTGCCATATAGAACATTTAGACCATTCTACATGTGTGTGTATGTATGTATGTATGTGTGTGTGTGTGTGTGTGTGTGTGTGTGTGTATGTATATATATATATATATATATAATATAATGACCATGTTATGAATATACTAGGACTATGTGGTCTATGAATGCTATTGAATATGAATGCTAGTGTTTGTTTATACTTTTGGCCTATGCTGTTGGTCTATGCTCTATAAATGTCTATATGGTAATATAGAAGATATATAAAAAATGGTAATAGAGAATATAGAATATCAGCAATGCAAGTGCTGAGTTCTATCTAAAATTGTATACTCACTCATTCACTATTTACTACATAAATGTACTAAATGGACTGTTCAATATACATCACTGTATAAGGCAGCAGTAAAGATGCAGAAGACACCAGGCTACATTTAGTCAACACTTACTTGTGCATAGGAAACACATCATTATGTCATGCTGCTGGAATGTCAACAATATTATATAAGCTAGCTGTGACATTACAAAACATATGGAAAAAAGATTAGTTTAGTTTAGTAAGGTTTACAAATATAGAAAAATAAAACTATTAACATATAGCAATTCTAAATGTGATTCTATGTATTAAATAAACATATTTTACAGGTTTATTAATTTATTCGTGTATTCATTTGTTCATCATCTTTTTCAGCTGCTTTTATACCAGTCAGGGCCATTTTGCATCTGGGGGGCAGGGGGCTAGGGCTGTACAACAGGAACGTGATGCCAGTCCATCACAAGGCATCATTCACACACATTCATTCCTATAAGTAATTTACAATAGCCAGTCTTCCTACTGCATGTTTTTGGGAGTTGAGAGGAAACCAGAGAACCTGGGATGATCAGTTTGCAGGTTAGGTAGCTATTTAACAATGTTTTTCAATTGCATTTATATACAACATTGGCTGCATCAGTCTTAAGTAAATGAAAAAGAAGAAGAAGAAGAAAAAAGAAATACTATACAGTAAGGCGTTTTACTGCAGATATGTTGGTTGTACACTGAATTTTTGATGCACAATAACATTATTGTAAATAATCCAGGGAATATACAGAAATTCTCCACTGAGAATTCAAACAAGACTACAAAATGGCTGACATCAAAAATGATGTAGGACATAATAAAAAGGAAACAGTGACATATATTGTTACTGTTGTCTTCCATAACACACGATGCACAAATGACACTGAAAACCTGTACTGAGTTTAACATCATTGCAGAACTCAGGTTGATGTAAGGATTATTATTATGATGTAGTGTTTCACCCTGAACTCTTTTCCTAGATGCAGAGGCAGACTGTTGACAAAGAAAGGACTCAATTAAAAATCTTGTACTTTCAAATACTATCAAGAGACACCAAAGCATGGTGAAAAGAAATAACAAATGGTGGGTGTGTGTTGGTCATGGTGGATGGGTCTTTATTACTCAAGATGGGCTTTCATTGCCACAACACAGATGCTAACTCAACAAACCGATATAACCACACTGATCACTGCACCTGTTTCACTACAAGCAATGACAAGATGGCACAGACAAACCATTATCATGTTAGTGAGTTTGAATCCAGAACCTTCTGCAGAAGACTTCCAGCACTGTTTCAATAGCTTAGCATGTATGTTTACCCAGGAAGATTGTAGACTTAAAAATGCAACTGATTTGTCATGGAAATGATATGGTACATCACCGTAGTTTAAACTTTTGTTCATGTTCAGGTTAAAATGCACCTATCTTGGAAACTGCTGGAACGGCTTAAGGGTTACTGTGTAGAGTTGGAAAAGCAGAGCTATCAGTATTAGTAATGTGTTTTTCTTTGTTTTTCCTCTTTTATTTATTTATTTTTTTTTTAAATCCTGACTCTAGGGAATGCATAGTGCCAAGCCTAGAGCTATATGTTGAAATAAATCCCTGTGTGTTTTAGTGAGAGGAGAAAAAAAACTGCTAGAATCCTGCTGTGTGATCTTAGATACTCCATCAATTTTGGCTCTCCACCCCTTGTCCAAAAAAATAAAAGACCCGGGGAGATGTTTATAGACCCCCTGTTTGTTCATCAGGACGGATTTCATTGCTTCTTCCAGCTGCAGCTGTTTCTCTTCTGCTCACGGTTAATGTCATTTATTCTTCTGTTAATTTCACTAGCCTCAGGTGGGACAGGAGAAGAAGGCATAGGAGCACAGATAAACAATAGTAGTGACAACAACAACAAAATAAAAAGGCTGTCTGTGCTTAGCTAACCCCCCTTCTGAGTCACAGTTTAAACCCACAAAGGAACTTTGAAAAACAGCATCTCCTAAAAGCCTTGCTCACAATTTTATGAGAGATATTGAGCTTCTGTTTGATACTTTTCCCCACATATGAATTTTACCTACACTTGCTGGGAACTGGTCTAGAAAGCTCAACATGCTGGATCCTAACCAGTCTGGCTTGTACTCCACCAAAACCATCTTGTTGGCTGTTGTGGAACTCTTGCAGTCAGCACTCACTGGTCATATTGGATGTACATTATATGACCAAAAGTATGTGAACACCTGACTATTATATGTACTTATCAAGCTTGCAATTCCAAACTTGGTCCTCCCTCTGCTGCTATAACAACCTCCACTGTTTTGGGAAGGCTTTCCACTAGATTTTACCATATAGCTGTGGGAATTTTACTTTCAGCCACAAGATCATTAGTGATGTTGGGCACTGATGTTGGTTAAGAAGCCTTGGTGCGTAGTCAATGTACCAGTTCTTTTCACAGGTTTTGAGTGGGGTTGAACACAGGGCTTTTCAGGCCATCCGAGTTCTTGCATACCATCCTTTGCAAACCCTGACTTTATGGAGTTTGCTTTCATGCTGAAACAGGTTTGGGCCTGTAACTTTGTGGCAACAATTTGGGGAAGGCCCACATATGAACATGATAGTCAGGTGTCCAAATACTTTTGGTAATATGGTGTGTTGGTAACCTTCTTTCTCTTGACTAAAACTCCCCAACCTCAACATCAGAGGATTTCCACTTGTACCTACCACTCAGGAATGCAGTGAAGTCCCAGTTACCAATGATCAAGTGATGACTGGTGTACCACTAGGATCCATGCCTGGCCATCCTCTCTTCTCTAAGCCTACGCATTAGACACATACCATCCCAAGGCTTCTCTTATCCGTACTATGCAGATTCTCAGCTCTACCTGTTCTTTCCTTCAGAAGACGTCTCAGTCTTACTTAGCATATTTGCCTTACAGACATCTCAGCCTAGATGAAGCGCCACCGGTACCAGCCTTTTTAAAGACCAAGCTTCTTGTTATCCGAGCAAGTCCCTCGATATAACACAGTATCACTGTCAAAATCTTTTATATAGTCACTCTACAGAGCCTACAATACATTCTGTTCCCATCCCTATGGCCTGCAAATGACACTACCAATGCATTCTACTAAGTCTGAAACTACGTGGTCTTGGTTCTGTGAATTTCTCGACCTATTCCACTTGGCACATTGCGTCACAATAATAACTTGTAAGCAATATTTCTAGCATGTCTATCTGTTAGCATCAAATCCAACTACCGTGTTTAGTTGCTGCTCTGTTTTTCCGCTTTCTTCATACATATATTTCCTGGTCTGATTGTTGATAGTTTTCAAACAGTTAGTGTGTTATACTGTATACCGCCCCACTTGTAGTGTGTTTTTGCAAAGCATCTGCCAAACATTTAACTGTAAATGCAAATGTACTGTCTAAAAATGCAACCGCATATTGCCTCATTTGATTATTTTCATCTGAAGGGTAGACCACTTTTAAAAATGACAATATGTACCGGTATTTGTTTGCTCATGTATTTACAATAATCACTGCATCCCCTCCCTCTCAGCCATGTTGAGTTAGCAGACCAAAGACTTCTGCTGCTTATTATGCAGAGCACTGAGGAGTGCACCGATTCAATCTCTGTTTAAAATCAGACACAAACATTTTTTTATCCAAGACTACAAAGCATGAAGTCCCCAAAGCTTCAAGGCTCATTGTTTTTCCTATATTGTTAACCAGTTTAGTTACCAAGATCATAATGGTGTTAAAATGCTTAGCAGGAACTGGAGAAAATGTTATTTTTTCTGGAATAAAAAAAAAAAATTGTCTTGCCTATCTTCCAGAAAGGATTACCTTGGGTAAGGAGTCAATTTAACAAACGTGGTGGTAAAAACAGTCTTCCTGTAGGTGAGCTTTCTCAATGCCGCTCATGTTGCTGCTGCTTCTGCATGTGCACATAAAGTCATGTGTTAAGTATAATCTGGCTTTAAGATGTCTAAAAAAACACTTGCTAGTTTCCTCACACAGTGACTGTGATGCTTTGATCAAGTCGATGAATAGCTATTGTAGCAAAATGGACATTAAGCCGAATCTATCACTTCATTATAAGTTACATCATCAACAAAACACAGAGAGTTTGTACAGTGCCTTGTATAAATGAGATAAATATACAGTAAGTCGCTCTGGTTAAGGGCATCTGCTATAATGCCATACATGTAAATGTACACATCTCAAACACATACGCATGCACACTTAACATACACAGACCATATACACACATCTTAAACGTACAGTGATCGCATAAGTATTCACCTCCCTTCCCTTTTCCACAGTTTTCAGTGTTATATGACATGAATCTTCACAAAAATAGTCCATAATATTGGTGTGTGTGAAGAATCATTTTGTGTAGAATCATTACCATCCATCCATCTTCTACTGCTTTATCAGGGTCACGGGGAACCTGGAGCCTATCGCAAGAGGCATGGGGAACAAGGTGTGGTAAACCCTGAACAGGTTGCCAATCCATCACAGGGCACAATCACATACACACTCACACACCCATTCATACACTACGGACACTTTAGACACGCCAATCAGCCTATGGGAGGAAACCCCTGATGCACGGGGAGAACATACAAACTCCGCACACACATGGGACTCGAACCCCGGACCCTGGAGGTGTGAGGGGAATGTGCTAACCACTAAGCCACCGTGCGCCCTAGAATCATTACAATTAAGTCAATTTCAGTTTCCGGCTGGAACACTACAAAATGTCGAAATGGTCAAGAGGGTCAATACTTACACAAGCCACTGTACATACTCTACAGACATACATTAGATGCAACAGATGCAGAGTTTCATTGGTCTATTGCATATATTTTCTTTTCTATATTAATCACTTCTGTCTCACATTTCCCATTTCTCTTATTTTCAATCAGTGAAGCTAATTAGGGAAAATGAAAAGCCTTGACTTTTTTCTTTTTGAGTATTTAAATCTGAATGAACAACAATGTTTTGTGATATAATGTGATGATGCATGCATACAGAATGCCTAATATTCAATTATTTGCATTAAACTAGATGTCTTTTTTGGAAATGGTTTTTACTGCTGGGTCTCTAATTACTGACTAGATTTTCTAATTTGCCTTTGACCTGCAAAATGTGCATGAGGCATAAACAGAAGTGATAAGCTTGTTTCTCATTTCACATCATCATTCAGTTTGTTTTGACAGACATGAAGTGCTACAATTTTTGGCAACTTACTTACAACCCATGCCAATCAAACATATTTTCTGCTTTATGTGGCTCCATTTTCTTGTGCATTACCCTCTTAATTTGAACAATATGTCAGTGTGTAACTGACACATGGCACATGCTGCATCTAAGTATTTTAATCAATTGCTGAAATAAGAGGAAAAACATTTTTAAATGATTGCTGAGAGAGAGAGAGAGAGAGAGAATATGAGCACAAAGCAAAAGAAAGAAAAAAAGATAAGAAAATTGCAATCAAAAGAGCCCCCTGACACTTAGTTCACTAACAAATACTGTCATTGTTCATTTTCTGCTGCAATCTGAAATAAGAAGCGTATCATAACACTTAAATGGGAACAAAACACATATTTAAAGCAGCACAGACCCAAATTAAAATGCTTTTGATCTTGAAAAGGCTACTCGACTACAGTGAGTGACACAACACACTGAATGATTACAAAGGAAGTACAGTCAGACCAAAGAAATGAGCTGATGTAAGAAATAAAGCATTTCCAAAAGAAAAGAGGCGATCGTGGCAAGGGAAAACTCCCAGAGACGATATCAGATAGAAACCATGAGAGGAACCAGATTCAAAATCGTACTCATCCTCATCTGGTAAATAATTACCTTATATAACTGAGTGCTATATAGTCAAGAAGAGCAGTTGTGTAACCAGGAAATTCATTATAGTTTTTAACATGGAATCTATTTATTGAAGTTATCAACTATTCACTTCAAAACTGTTTGTGGCAATTGTTGTACTAAGCAATTATAGCAAAATTGTTCATATCAGTTGCAGCCCAAAGCTATCTACATGGTTTTTACAGTAATCTCGTGTATTTTTAGGCTTAGCAGCGAGTGGTTTCCAAGTGATGAGAACTCCAGTGCGGTGGGGTGGGGTATTGACATCCCAGTTAACCAAAACACTGGATCTGCTCCTTCACGCAAGAAAAATTATTCGTAAAAGGCTTGACTAGACAAATATGTTTTCAGCCTAGCCTTACACACTGAGACTCTGAGTTCAATAACTGTGGGGCTTTGCAAGAGAAAGCTCTTCCCCCTGTTGTAGCCTTCACTATTCCAGGTACCAACAAATAGCCTGTGCCTTTTCACCTTTTGCCTGATCATAAAAGTCCAGAAGTTTGCTTGGGTACTGCAATTTGAGACCATTCAGTGCTTTTATAGGTCAATGATAGAATATTATAATTAGTGTAACTTGTGTATGCACCTATTGGAACATCCAGACAGTAAGGCATTACAATAATCCAACCTAGAGGTAACAAATCATGAACTAGTTTTTCCTGCATTGTATAGTGACATAATATTTCTTACCTTAGCAGTTATTTCTGAAATGAAAAAAAGGCTATTCTAGTAATATTATCTACATGAGCTTCAAAAGGAAGACTGGAGTCAATAATCACTCCAAGGTCTTTTACTGCTGCACATGATGAAACAAAAAGCCCATCCAGAATTACTGTGTAGGAAGTTACAAAACTTCCTTCTAAATGCATGTGTTCCTAATACAAGTACTTCAGAATTAAGTAGAAGAAAGTTAATAAGCATCCAGTGTCTAATGTCCTTTACACATTCCTCAACTTTATTAATCTGGCTTTGCCGAAGCATACAACTGCAGCATAACAGTGGAAACTAATACCATGTTTATGAATAATTTGACCTAAAGGTATCATATATAAAGAAAAAAGCAGTGGGCCTAAAACAGAACCTTGTGGAACATCAAACCTTATCGTAGTATGCGTAGATATGTCACAATTTACATCTACAATCTGATAACGATCAGTCAAATAAGACCTGAGCCAGGAGAGGACCTTTCACTTAACGCCAAAAATGGGTTTTAGTCTATCATGGAGAATAATATGATGACTGGTGCAGTTTGTTCAAGACATTACTCTTTTGGTACTTTTCTTAATCTTTGCTCAGATCAAATATCAGTCGTGCTACGTTGAGTTGTTAAACAGCTCTACAATCTGTACTTTTCTGGTACTCAAGGGCTCAGTAGTGGGTCTGAAATTGACTGATTGCCTACAGCCATAGGATTGCATGAGATGTACCATCAGAACTCTTTCTCAGTGGACATAGTATATTTTTAGACCCTCTTTTTTCTTCTCCTTTCTCCATCTTACTTTTTCTTCTTTTTCTTCTTTTTTTTGCTATATACATGCTGATATTATTTCTATCCTTCCTTCAAATTCTATATCAGGTTCTGTCTTTTGTTATCCTTGCAACCTCTTCTTGCAAATTTCACATTTACAGGTGCATTAAAATGAAAAAAGGCAGTCATGGGTGACCTGAAGCAGCGGGGCAGAGGGATCACGAGGGGTGCAAAGGAGGTGGTCATTTCTTTATTTATGATCCTAACCTCCAGCCATGCTGCCAATTTGTCAAGGGAAAATCACCCACCAATTGCAGCCCTGTTGCGTTTTATTACCTATTACAGCATAGCGAATAATGAACTGACCATTTCAGTCCCTTTGTTTGTGTCGCTTATCTTTTGCCCCACATAGCACACCTTCTCACGGGGTTAGCCACTGTTTAACCAAAAAGTCATTATTAGTGGTCAGTGTGCAGCGAGAAAGCTGGTGAAAGTCAGACGTTAGTTTTGAGGTCATATAAGGTCATCTGTATTGGTAGACTGCAATCATTAACATGCCATAATATAATAGCCTTCTAGTGACCCGAGTGTGTTATTAAGAGATACAGGAATGTTAATTATGATGATAATTACTGTTTGTGCACTGCTGTTTTAATGGGTCTTTTCAGAAAATACTAATATTATCTGAGGTATGGACATTATGCAGATGAACTTATTTCACAGCAAAAATCAAAGATGGATCTCACCGTTTAATTTCATACCCTGGCCGTATTTTTGGTATGTGAATAATTAAATTTTTTTGACCAGTCAGAAAGCACAGTGCATTAGAGTACAGTGAAATTTTTTCCACATACCCCAGCATGTTAGGAAGCTGGGATCAGAGCACAGATCAGCTATGATACAGACCCTGGAGCAGAGAGGGTTAAGGGCCTTGCTCAAGGGCCCAACAGTGGCAGCTTGGCAGTGCTGGGGCTTGAACCCCCGACCTTAAGCCACCATTGCCCCGTTCATACTGGTGGAATGCAACTGTATGTGTGTGTGTGTGTGTGTGTGTGTGTGTGTGTGTGTGTGTGTTTGTATGTGTAACCATGTTTTACCTTTGTATAGGGATCATGTTATTGTTTTTTAAATTGCAAAAACTGCAATTTGTAAAAAATACATTTTTCACCAGTTCCTGGTGCTTAATGAAGTTAAGGTTGAATTATTTAGTTACAATAACATACAAGTCAATGGAAATACCCCACACAGATAGAATTTAAAATGTGTGTGAGTGTGTGTGTGTGTGTGTGTGTGTGTGTGTGTGTGTGTGTATGCACTGGAGTGGATGTATTTACTGTATGAACAGTGTGAGTTTATAGAATGTGTGCTTGTTTGTGCTGTGTCTATTAGAAATGCAGAGATCATGTCTTTGAGAATATGCAATTTAGTGAGCAGGGAGTTGGAAAAGGCCAAAAGTAATGCAAAGTGCAGACCTGTACCATGCGCACACATACACGCACACACACACACACACACACACACACACACACACACACACACACACACACACACAGAGGTCTGGGAGTCCCTGCTGCTGGTGTGCTGATGAAAAAGTAATGTAGTATGTCTGGAAGTTTCTCTGTCTTTTTCCCACCACATCCTCCCGAAGGAAATAAGCCTTTCAGGCAAAAAAAAAAAAAAAAACCAAGGTGGGGGAGAATCTCATTTCGGAGGACACCAGCCAAATTTCTCTTTCACACACAGGAATAAACATGTAAAAAAAAATGGAAAGGAATGAAAACCACCGTACCCCATATTAGTGTAGGATTGGTAGATTCATAAACAGACTGAATAAAATAAAATGAAGCTACAACTGAATAAAAATAGTAATCTGAAACGGACTCAAATTCAATAAAATCAGATGTGAATTAATTTCCACGTTTGTTGGCAAACAGTGGCCAGTCCCAAGCTCCAAGCCGAGTAAAGTGAGTGTCCTGAAAAGCTTTAACACGCCTTGGCACAGATTCTACAAGTGTCTGAACCTGTACTGGAGGGATGAAGAATTCTTCCAAAAGACATTCCTTCAGTTTGATGATGGTGCTGGAGAATGATGTATTCATTCATTCACTGTTTAAATTGTTGAAAGTCTAGTATGAAGGCCAAGTTTTGTTCACATTCTTATTTGTGTTTTGTTTTGTGTCTTGTTTCCTCCTCTGTCTTGTGATTGGTGTAGATTTGGATTGTACTCACCTGTTTCCTGTCCTTGGCCAAGTCTCTTCATTTTAATTGTGCTTTTCTGTGCCACGTTCCTTTGTTCTTTCGTTGTTCTTTTGTTCCTTTGTTTCTCCTGTGATTTCCTGGTTCTGACCCACGACAGTGTTTATTTGGCCCCTGCTGTAAACTATGACAATGATTTTTGGTTTATGCTTAATAAACACCTTGCTGATTGAACACACTTGCGTCCTGTCTCAGCACACCGCATCTTACAATAGCATACGAGTTACATCACGTGAATCCTCGTGCCCTGGGAATGGGGAGATTGTTGTTCTATATGAGAGCACTCCTGTCAGGATGGAAATGTTTCATTACAGGATAAAGGTGAAACTACGACTGTAGTGAATTTCAGTTGAAAGCTAAAACTAATATAAAACTCTAATCTGTAATATACGGAAGCTCTAAATGACTATGCATTATATAAAAAAAAAATCTTTGTTGTTTTCTCATGATCTTGACTTTATCCAGAATTTTCAATTTTATCCCAAGAAAATCTGCTGTCTTGTGAAATGGACTGGTGTTACATGCACGTTGGCATCTTCAGAATCATAAATGTAATAATTTCCCGCTGTAGAGATGGACTTTATTGCTGCATTACGTTACATTACATTTACAGTATTTGGCAGAAGCCCTTATCGACTTACAATGATCTCTTCTTTTCTTTTTTTATAAAACTGAGCAGTTGAGAGTTGGAGGCCTTGCTCCAGGGCCCTGTAGTGCTGGGATTTGAACTCATAACATTCTGATCAGAAGGCCAATGTCCTAACCACTGAACTACCACTTCCCATTAAAAGACAGGTGTGTCCCGTTCTCAAGTGTCAGACACTAATATGGAATTGACAATCCTGCAGGGATGACATATTTTTGTAGGCCACCCCAGAGGTTAGCATCACCCTGGTTCCCTCGACAAAAAGCCAGTAGGATTTTTCCACTGGCTTTTAGATTATTGCAGAAAATAAGCTCTGTGACCAACAAAAGTTTATGATTCTTACATGTTTTATTCATAAAGGTAATCTTCACAAAGGAACTCAACTTTTATGAATTTCTCAGCCTAAATACAATCGCCAGAAGTAAAAAGCTAAAGGTAGGCTATGAAAAAAGTACATCACGGTCACATGACTTCAACATCTCCACCAGTAAGCTTCCGACAACTCCTTCAATCTTTATTTAATAAAACACTACAATTGGAAAATACTATAAATGGATAAATCTACAAGTTGGAAAGTTTGAGTTGGAATAGTTTGTAAGAACATGAGTATAAATGCAATGAGGCTGTAGTAGATGAGTTTTCCTGCTCGGCGTGATGACGTTTTAATGTCCCCGATAACCTCTTTAGTCCCATTTAGCCACTTGTTAGCAACCCGTAAGAGCTTAACAAAAGACACGTAAAAGCTAACAAAAATCACGAGTGGGGTATTACCGGTATTTTATGCTGTAGAATAAAACATGAAAATATCTTGAGTTTGTGTTACCCACAGACCTTATTTCACTCATTTAACCAAAAACCCATTCAAAAACCCCATTGAAGTCGAGATCACGAGAAAACTTTTGTTATGTAAAAACAAGAAATACATTAATAATGCATGGATGCTTAGGGCTTCCGTTGTAATAATACTGATAAGAACAAAGATACATAAAAAGTACAACAATACATAAAATAGCCAAAGTGCATACCAATAAACTTAAAATATTCTGTATACATCTGCGATTTAACCATCCAACATTTTTTCAGTTGGTTTACCCTGTATGCTATTTTTATGCATCTCATACCTACCTAAATTATCAGTGGTAATGCAGTGTTACATTTTTATATTCCGTAATCTTGCATTAATAGGCTATAACAGGCAGATGGCCTGGCCGAAGCCCGTTTTTAACACATTTTTTTGCCCCAAAGTGCACTGCTCACACACTGTCATGATCTTAAATAGATAATACCACACAACTTAAGCACACAGTGAATAGAAATGTGGTGCAGTGTGTGTTTCTGAGGTATATTCAGATTAACAGATTGTTGGGAGCAGCACATTTGCTAGAGGTTCACAAATACAGAAACACACATGAAAAACATGCATTAGCATGAAAACATTGCTATGTCAGCCAAAGGAGGCATAATTACTATTGACACAATTAACAAACACATAAAATCCCCGCATTAATTAAAAAAAAGAGAGAGAGAGAGAGCGAGAGAGAGTTAGAGAGAGAGAGAGAGAGAGAGAGAGAGAGAGAGAGAGAGAGAGAGGGGTGGGGGTAAGGTGAGGTTGTTTGTTATTCATTTAATTTTGGATAGATTTTTCCTTTGCAGTTTCTAAATCATCTCACTAATCGTTTCACCATCAATAAAACTTATATTCATGTCTTTGCTCAGTGTGAGGTGATTTAGTAGGAAGTGCAGTGAAGCCATATGGCACCATCAAACATAATCACATGGAAATTATTGTGCTTTTATTGACAGACAATTAAGATTTAGATGATGGACACTACAGTAGACAAATACCGATTTTATACATTCATCAATCAAAGGCCCTGTCCATTACACATCATCTAATTTATCTCAATAGGATTTTTTATTAGTGGAATTTTACTGTCATATGGCATCCTAAATGTGTTTTTTTTTTCTGCTTTGAAGCAACAACAATTATTACTTTTATTTTTTATTATTATTTTTTATATTACATTTTTTAATATTATTTTAAAGTTGGAAAATACAGTTTCTTCTACTTGGAAACTTTTTCACTATTTTAGGTTGATCAATCAATCAGTATTATTGAAGACCTAGTTGTTTCGGCTGCTCCCGTTGGGGGTCACCACAGCGGATCACCTTCCATTGTTCGCATATTGATTCGGCACAGGTTTTCCTTCCTGATGCATTTATCTGGGCTTGGGACCGACAGTAATGGTGCATTAGCCTGTGACGCCCCCAGTGACTGGGGTTGGCGTCTAGCGTGATCCTAGGATCAAGAGGCCCATGCTCTACCAACTGAGATAGCTGGGTGCTTATTGCTAGACCTAGTTAAAACTTAAAATAAAAAAAAAAAGAAAAAAACTGAATAAATATATTTACTGGAATAATGCCTATCACTTTTTACACAATTGTACCAAAGTCTCTTCTATAACTTTCAGAAAAGTAGTAGATGTCATCTGTAAATCTGGTCAACTATTTAGCGTGTCAGTTAAATCTGCAAACATGAACTCCATTTCCCAGGATCCTCCTCTACAAGGCTTGTCACCTGGTCTGGTCACATGACCTTGTCTTACTCCCAGGATTTCTAATCACATATACCTGTTTCAAATCACATGTTCACTACATAGACACAACTCAAACAGCCACTCTCATTTCTGACTACTGCTCCTAGCTTACCACTAGTGATATCACCAGGCTTTTATCTTTGAGAGTGTCCTGTTCTCTTTTTGACCTTGATTTTTAGGTTCTTGATGTTCCTTTGCCATTCTAGACTGTTTTTTTGATCGGCTGAACCGTTGTGTGTTTTTTGACTTTGATCTTATCTTTGCTTTTTAGATTTTGATCTTTGCCAATAAATCTGCATGCATGTCCAAACATGATGCATGTTAATTCTGTAATGGAGGTGCATGCTATTAAAATATGAGCTAGATGTACTGTTGAGGAAGATTTTGTGAAGGCACCGGTTGCTGATATTATTAGCAGCTTGTGCAGTGAGCCTCAGACTGCAGCTGTGACTCTATATTACTCCATAGTTCTTTGTGCTGGGTATTTCTCACTTCTTTTTTGTCATTTGATCATAAAGAGAAATACAGTTCAAATTTGCCTTTCAGAGCACTTTCTTATAAAAGCTGCAAACAGAGCTCCTTTATTTCTTTTTCTTATTTCTTGCCTTGCATTTTCAGTTTTGTTCTTTCTCTTTTTCACTTTATTCTGATCTTCTGTCACTTTACCTCTCCCCTCCTACTGCCATCAAGACATACACTCCAGTGAGTATTTCATTCTCCTTCACTTTGATTGTGGTGTCTCCAACCAGATGGCTGACTATGTGTGGGTGTGTGCTGTCACAGAAGTTTATCTCACAAACAGCACACCCCATAACGTTAAAGGTAGTGATTTTTTCCCCCCTGCAAAATACTGCTTTTAAAATTGTCACATCACAATTTATTATTAGTTGCATCTTCTCTTAAATCCTACTTAGGTTTTAAGAGACATTTTGAACAATAGCAAGTAGTTCTGAAATTGTTTAAGTAGAAATTTTCAATATTTTTTTTTTTATATATATTTGTAATACACCAATCAGTCGTAACATTAAAACCACCTGCCTAATATTGTCTAGGTCCCACTTGTGCTGTCAAAACAGCTCTGACCTGTCAAGGCATGGACTCCACAAGATCTCTGAAGGTGTTACGTAGTATCTGGCTCCAAGTTATTAGCAGCAGATCCTTTAAGTCCTGTAAGTTGCAAGGTGGGGAGCTCCAACCAGTTTGTCCTACACAACCCACAGATGCTCAATAGTATTGAGATCTGGGAAATTTATAGGCCGAGTCAACACCTTGAACTCCGTCATTGTCCTCAAACCATTCCTGAATAATTTTTTGCAGTGTGGCAGGGTGCATTATCCTGCTGAAAGAGGCCAAGACCTGTATGTTTTGCAGATGCTTTGACCCAGTCATCTCGCCATCACAATTTGGCTCTTGTCACTCAGTCACTCAGTTCCTTACACTTGCACATTTTTCCTGCTTCCAACACATCAACTTCGAGAACTGACTGTTCACTTGCTGCCTAATATATCCCACCTCTTGACCGGTGCCATTGTAACCAGATGATCAATGTTATTCACTTCACCTGTCAGTGGTTTTAATGATATGGCTGATGGTGTATATTCTTGCTTTCCATTATCTTGAAGTGTGTCCGTAAATAGTTCACTGCACTTCTTAATAGTTGTTAATAGTTATTTCTGACACATGCTGCATCCTGAATAAAACGCAGCATAACCCAAGATGTTTGGCTTCCAAGTCAATGTATCCCCTGATTTATTTATGTTACAAAACTGTTCATGTGTAAAATCTGATGTTGATCTGCTCAGTCATTTTTATTTCTTGCAAGCTTCTGATCCATAATACAGAATTTTAGGAGCCAAAAAATATCAGTAGCAAAATGTCATGCTCAAAGTGTAGTCATTGAGTCTTCACAAGTCACATAATTAGGACTGACTTCAGCACTGAACATCAGCGGCTTAATCCCAAAGCTCCTTCCAGCAAACCATGCTAAAGCATGAGAAAGTAGGGCACATCTCAATCCGACATGAAATCATTATCAGAAACACATTTTCTCACTTGGTATAAGGCAAGAGGGCAAAAGGTGAGAAAATGCCATTGCATCTCCTCAGTGCTAAAATCCCTTCTCCTCGGCCAGTTGTTTGTCTGTTTATGGCAAATTTATTTCAGTTATTTGTTGCTATGCATCGTTCTTTACCTAATCGATAAGAGCATTTGGCAACATGTAGCGCTATGCATTGCAAGTCCACTGTCATTGTGAAATATTCACTCTGCACTCTGTGAGAGTCAAGAGGCACACTGGCACTGTCAACAGTAAATATAGACATGCCAAATAATTAGCAACCTAATGAGGGTTTAATCATGTCACGATGAAAGCCAAGTCCAGTCCGGTTTTTCAATGAAGCCGTTTATAACATCTTTATCACCATTAGGAAAGAACTTCTATTCTTATTTTAATATAAGGGGTAGCCATTGATTTTTGTACCTTTCCTCTTGGCTTTTGCTCTTCTTTTTGGACACAGATCGAGTGATATTATATGAGGATGTATGGAGTGTGATATTGACTCCTACTCCATCAATATTATAAATGCCTGTGCAGCAGTAAAAGTCATTTGCCATTTATTGGCATTGCAAAGTTACATATTTATCAGTCTTCCTCAAAGGTGTCAGTGGCGCACCAATATTTTAGCTCTAGTATGCATTTACAGCATACTGTAATAGATGTTACTTTAGTGAAAATTTATCTCTGTAAAGTTAAAATAACTGCTACTTGCATTTAGAGTTGTCAACACTAACGTTCTCCCCAAGGAAGACTGATGCATTTAATCATATTTGTGTCTTGGAAGGAAGGTAACAAGCCTAAGAGAGACCACAAGGCTTAAATTAAAGCCTTGTTCAATTGGTATTGTTACTTTTTTCTTGACTCAGCGGTTGATGACTTGTTTGTCGCTGACAGTACAGCACATTTAGCTTAATGGATGCCAGGCTGAAGTGTATGCTGGGTATTTTCAGCTCTGTTTGACTGAGACAGAAGGAGGCTACGTGTGCAACCCTGTCACCGCTGAGCATGACATCAGGTGCGAAATCTAAAAAAAGATACCTTCTTCTGCGTTGTGTCACTGTAAACATCATTTCACAAAAATTGACACATGAGTCCTGATCTATTTTACATGTTTCTCCTGAATGCCCCTCATAGATAGTATTGAGACAAGAATCCCGGTCCTCAGGTTGTTAATGTCTTTCAATGGTAGTAAGAGCTTGGTTTTCTGCCCTGCTGTCACACAGTGCAACATTATGTTACATTTATTCCACACATCTCTGGCTAGGACAGTTTCGTTACCCAGGTCCACTGTAACCTAGCAGCTAGGCGCAGCCTATTTCTTTATCCCGTCCATCCGTCACACCTCTAGGGAACGGGATCTACACACGTTCATGAATGGACCCTCCAGCAATTGTCTTCTATTTATAATAGAGTACATGAGGGATCAAAGCACCTGATCTATTAAAGCCAATCAAATATTTCCTCTTGTGTAGTGACCTCCTTCTGCGCTGTGTTGGTCTAAAACGGAAATCTGGAAAAGCCTTGGAAGAAATCGCTTTACTGTTGTGAGAACCACAGGTATGAGCTACGGAATGGTGTACGGTTGATGGTTGATATATTAGTGATGTAACTGAATATGAACAGATTCTTCATATCTATATTCTTCACATTCATTCTTCAAATGTATAATGAACAGATAATGTGTTCTTATCAGATTTACATACAGATATGTTCACAAAACAGTTCACAGGGCATCTGGTTGAGACTACAGGTATTTATCAGAACGTCGGATGCAAGAGCCGGACGTTTTTAGTTTCAAGGAGGCACATGCGAGATGTCGGAGAGGAAGCTTCGTGGAACAAAGGAAGATTGTGACTTTGCTGCGCTGTGCCATTCCTTGATTCAACCTTAGTAACTGCCTCTTCATTGTCATGATGGATTAATTAGGCTACTAGTTTAGATTTTGGGAAATGGAACCAACTCAATTAGTAAGAAAATATCACACACATCTCTAGCTGAGACCGGTTATGATCTTGAGTGATGTAGCTAAGGTTGAGGAACTGTCTAAGCCAGAATTTTCAGACCACTTTTTTCACTGTTTTCCAGTGTATGTGGGACAATAGTGGTATGGTTCATTTTTTTTTCTTTTCAGACTAGGCTACACTCACCTTTAAGAATAAATCTCAATACTGATATGATTATTTGGAGCACTAAACAGATATGGATAATGGCACTGTGTTATACTCCTAATAAAGATACAACGAATATGAAGTGGTGCTCTTGCTGTCAAGAGTGGTGCTAATAAAAATACAATACATTATATTCTGAGGAAGGACTGAGCAATACAGACACATCCATAATAAAGCGATGAGTCATTTGTTCACTTAACATAGCAAACTAATAGAGCAACATCTAACTCCAGAACAATCTTCAATTCTAATAAGGCAAAGTATCAAAAGGATCGCTGGCGCTGTTTTTAGGTGCCTCCTTCCTTCAGCGTGCCTCCATGACACTCTTAACCTGCCTCTTTCTCCACATACGATGGAGGGAGAGTGCCGTTGCCGTGGCAGCCCCTCACATGGCCTTATAAATCAACAAGCTGTCAAGTGATGCGGTTCCACCTCCTCTAATGCCTTGTTATCATGGAACTATCAGCAGCTGCTTCTCATAGAATGAAGAAGCAGCTTTTGTGTGCCATCTAGTTAGAACAATCAGTGTGGGGAAAATCTCACACCTGTTTTTTTGCTGTTGCTGTTTTGTTTTCTTTGTGTGTGTGTTTGTTTGTGCACACCTTTTTTGTTTCAACTGTGCTGAAACTTAGGTGAAATTGGTTAAATTTAGACAGTTCAAGGGATCTTTGGTTTGTCTCACTGGGGAAACCATTAGGGAAAGTTTATGTTTCTCTATCAGAGAGGGATGGAGCTCGGATATCTTCAGTAAGCTAAGAAACCGTAACTATCCAAATAGATCCCCTGAAGAACTCTTTTTTTTTCCTAAGCATATAGTAATTATAAAGCCGTTAAGA
>JAFFST010055741.1:207004-223227 GCA_022414735.1 Noturus placidus
ACCTGTTGTTGACTCTTCACAAAAAATTACAGTTTTATATCTTTATGTTTGAGGCCTGAAACGTGGCAAAAGGTCGAACAGTTCAAGGGGGCCGAATACTTTCGCAAGGCACTGTAAATATGTGACCCCTCTGAAAAACATGACTTAGTACTTGGTAATGACTTAGTAATTACTTTTCATTTTCTGAGAGAAGGAGGTTCTCACTCAAGATTTGACTGTACATGGCCCCGTCCATCGTCCCTTTGATGTGGTGAAATTGTCCTGTCTCTTTAGCAGAAAAACACTCCAAAGCATAATGTTTCCACCTCCATGTTTGACGGTGGGGGTGGTGTTCTTGAGGTCATAGGCAGCGTTCCTCCTCCTCCAAACACGGCGAGTTGAGTTGATACCAAAGAGCTCCATTTTGGTCTCATCTGACTACAACACGTTCACCCAGTTGTCCGCTGAATCATTCAGATGTTCATTGGAACTTCAGACGGGCATGTATATGTGCTTTCTTGAGCAGTCCTTCATGGCGTAGTGTGTTACCAATTGTTTTTTTGGTGACTATGGTCCCAGCTGCCTTGAGATCATTGACAAGATCCTCCCGTGTAGTTCTGGGCTGATTCCTCACTGTTCTCATGATCATTGCAACTCTTGCATGGAGATCTTGCATGGAGCCCCAGGACGAGGGAGATTGACATTTCTTTTGTGTTTCTTCCATTTGCGAATAATCGCACCAACTGTTGTCACCTTCTCACCAAGCTGCTTGGCAATGGTCTTGTAGCCATTCCAGACTTGTGTAGGTCTACAATCTTGTCCCTGACATCCTTGGAGAGTTCTTTAGTCTTGGACATGGTGGAGAGTTTGGAATCTGATTGATTGATTGCGTCTATCGAGAGGTGTCTTTTATACAGGTAACAAACTGAGATTAGGAGGACTCCCTTTAAGAGTGTGCTCCTAATCTCAGCTCGTTACCTGTATAAAAGACACCTGGAAGCCAGAAATCTTTCTAATTGAGAGGGGGTCAAATACTTATTTCCCTCATTAAAATGCAAATCAATTTATAACATTTTTGACATGCGTTTTTCTGGATTTTTTTGTTGTTATTCTGTCTCTCAATGTTCAAATAAACCAACAATTAAAATTATAGACTGATCATTTCTTTGTTAGTGGGCAAAAATTTCCCCCCTACTGTAGGTAAGGGATCTAGTATACAAGTTGATTTTGATGAATACATTTATTAAATTAGTTTGGTCTCTCTAACGGAAGCAAAACATTAGTGGATCTGATATTGCTTACATATTTATTGCTTTAAATATTTGTTATCTAAAGGGTTAGTTCTAAAACTGTCTGGTTTTAAATGAATAGTCTGAATTTTTTGTCTAATATTTTGCCAGTGAAAAAAAACCTCCAAATTGTTGTCACAAATTGTTTAGGGAAGTCTAAACCTGTTTCAGCATGCAAAGAGTGGAGTGGGAAAACTCAAGTGGTCTAGAGAGAGCCCTGATCTCAACCCCACTGAACACCTTCGGGGTAAACTGGAACGTCGACTACATGCCAGACCTTCTCACCCGACATCAGTGCCTGATCTCACAAATGCTCTTGAGGTCAAATGAGCAAATCCCCATAGCCACGCTCCAAAATCCAGCCAAAAGCTTTCCCAGAAGAGTGGTGGTTATTATGACAGCAAATTTAGGGCTATATCTGAAATGGGATGTTCAACAAACAAATACAGTATAAGTTTGATTGGTCATGTGTCCACATACTTTTGTACATTTAGTGCATATGAACCGGTAACAATTTCTTTTTTATTAATATTTCTCTTTCTGCACAGTTATATTTGCATTTTCAGCTGCATTTTTGTTTTTGGAAACATACCATTTGGCAGGTTTGAAGATAGGTTTGGGGCCCTGGCTTTACTTTTTCTGGTAATGTACATTTGTTACTGTTAGATTAAGCATTTTACATGGCATTTTGATAGACCCAAGCTGGAGATGCTTGTCATTACTGGCTGCTTTTCAGTCAGCCAGTCGACATGACAGCTGTGTTTATAGCAGAAGGAGCATTCTAGGAGCTGACAGGAAATAGGAGGAGGAGAAGAACAGGGCACTGGCAGAAACAGATCCAACACAGGATTAAACACTGCCAAAGGAAAACATGGAGGAAAAACAAGGGCTGCAAGGAGGAGTGATGGAACTGACAGTGGTGACGTGTGAGGCAAAGTCATTGTGAGCATGCTGATGACTGCTTCCCTTCAGGCACTGCGGGTCCATTACAGCCCTCATTTAACCATGCAACAAAACTTAATGAGTGGCCCTAAACCTTTATTGATGAGGTGCTGACATTTAAGATAGGACACCCATCAGTGCCTCTGCCAAAGGTCTCTGAAACTTCTAAAACTTCATGCCCTTACTAGCTAATCTTCATTCTACTTATTTGGAGCTTAGCAACAGGATAGCATGTGGGTTGTCTGCCACTGTATTTCCCTCTGTATACACAGATTAGTCCAGAATGCACGGTAATCTATACAGCATCCATAAACCACTGACTATTAAAAAGTGTCCCTGGGGAGCACTTCTAGATTGATCCGTCTTGTTATTTTACTGTAAATTATTCCTGTAGTGTTTTTTTTTTTTTTTTAATTTATTTTTTATCTGTACGATATGCAATTCGCATAAAGGTGACTAATAATAGTGACTTCCATTCCTAAAAACAAGAGCTGCTGCCAGATAAGCACTTCTGTTGACCTAGACAATATGCAAACTTTTCCTCTGAAACCCGATCCTCAATCACATCCTAAGCACTTAGCAACTAAACCCGTAAATTTCAAGGTTTTTTGAAGTGTGTATGAGAAAAGAGGAGAGAAATGCTCAAGCGGAACCTTGTAAAACAAATGAGTTGTGTCATTTCCTCTGGCGGCTCTTCTCTGTGGGAAAAAAGAAATGAGCCGGCGTCGACGATGAATTGTGACGTACCTTATTTCCTGGGGCCTTGCAGTGAGAGTCGATAAAAAGGAATAGGCTTGGAATGACCTACCATCGGCCGTAATTGACCTATTTTGCATACACCATGGAACATTTTGTGCTGCACAGAACAGCCGTTTTATTTGCTCAGTTATTTATTGTCCAGCAACATGCGGCTAATGTCTGACCAGGGATTTTGCTCGAGTGTGGGTATAGATTATGATGATTGCCACTTATTAGCATCAAGCGGCATGTGTGTGGAAAGGTTTTGTGACTCAGTGAGGGAGTGTTTTTTTTTTTGTTTTTTTTTTGTGTTGGTACATTTTAAGCTTGAAGGACATATAACAGAGTGTCCTAGTATAAAGAGGGACGTACAAAAGGGTGATAAATTAAAGACAAGCCTGTGTTATGCTATGTGAGACATTTTCCTGGCATGGGTTGGACCTGCTCGTCCTCTTAGAGTGACTTAGAGTCACTGTAAGTCAATAAAATATTCTTCTGAATGATCACCTTAATCCTATCATGACACAATTCTACACTCCTTCAGGATGACTCCTTCCCCATCCACTGGGCATGGGGGCTTACCAAATGGTTTATGAATATGAAAATGATGTAAATCATATGCTATGACCTTCACAGCCACTAGATACCAACCTAATTGCACACCTATGGGAGATTTTGGACTGATATCTTAGACAGTGCTCTAATCCCTTCCATCAAAATACTAGCGTATGGTGGCAAATTAAAGAAAAACAAAACAATATATCATTTGTAGGAATGGTGTTCATCTCTTGAACACAGTTATAGAGTCTTGCAGAATCTATTCCAAAGTGCATTAAAGCTGTTCTGGTGACTTACCTTACTAAGACATTTCACATTGTTTCCCCCCCTGTCTGTATTTGCTTATATTGTAAACCATGTAATGATGTTAATGATGTGGTGATCATCTTGTGTTATGTCACCCACCAGTTGTCGAATGTGATTCAGCAAGGTGTTTGTGTAGTTTAATTTAGAACTGCTATTACTGCTGGAGCGAGAAATAATTGTGATAATGCTTAGTGAGACTGCATGAGATTGCTCCTTGGTTGCTACTCCCATTTATACTATATGCTTTAAAGAGTATACAATAAACAATCACATACAGCCCATGAAATCATTCCTTAGTTGAAATTGTGACGATCGTTTGTGTGCCATCTTTGACTTTCTTACATTTTAGCTGGGTTAAAAATGTTAGTCAGTTCTGGATAGTCTCCAATACAATTCTCAATACCTGACTAAGTGTATTGATATTATGTACTGATATTGTAATGTCTGTCCTTGTTTCTGACTGAGCTGATGTGTGAACGAAACTCTTTTGCGATACATGATATTAAGGTCTCACTTACAGGTAACATTGAAGTTTCAGGACCTGGGACAGCGACAAGAACCATGTCAATAATATGAGCATGAGCTCAAGACAGAATCATGTAGTTGATCCTCAGCCCTGTTTCTAGATCCAGCCTTGGATGCAGCCCATGCATGACAGGATGCCAGATTTACTGAAATTCTACACTGTTGTCTACTATTGTCGTTTTCATGGTTGTATTCACATTTCCGAATGTATCTAAATTGTGGTAGGAGGTAGTAGTACAACAACAAAAAAGTGTTTTCTCTAATGTGAGGTTGAATCTTAAACTAGTCACAGCCATTCTTGTCTGGGAGTCAGGAGAACATAATTGCCTCTTGCACTTGCTTTACAGGAGATATAAAACGTCTACATACCCCTGTTCAAATTGCAGGTTTTTGATAAATGAAACCAAAATAAATCATGTCAGGTCTTTTTCCACTTTAATGTGATATAGGAACCAACTAAATTCAAGTAAAAAACAAACAGGAATGTTTTAGGTGGACAGAAAGAAAAAGGAAAAAAAAAACTTACGAATACGTGGTTGCATAAGTGTGTACACCCTTTTATAATGGGGCATGTGCTTCTGCTCAGAATTAACCAATCATGTTCAATTCCTGTTCAAAAGTGATTTTCATACAGTTGTCATCAGTAAAGTGATTCTGATTAACCCCAAGTAGTTTTTTCTGTAGGATTTTCTTGACATCTTGGTGTCACCTGACTACTGAATCCATGATCTGCAAAGAGCTTACAAAACATATGCAGGATCTCATTGTCAAAAAAGGGTATTGATCAGGAGAGGTATATAAAAGAAATTCCAAAAGATTAGATGTGTCATGGAACAACATGAAGACCATCAACAAGTGTAGAAAATGGAGTACAATTTAACATTAGTTAAAGGGTGTGTGCACTTGTGCAGCCAGGCTATTACAGTTTTTCCCGTATTACCTTTCAGTTTTTTTTGTTTTGTTTGTTTTTTCACTTGAATTTTGTTGGTTATATCACATTAAAGGTGAAAAAGATCGGACGACTCGTTTGGTTTCATTTTTTTTTACATAAAAAAAAGCACCAGTTTTATCAGGGGTGTGTAGATTTTTTATATCCATTGTATATACCGTATTTGCATATAATAAAGTAAATTGAGTATCATTGTGTTTTATTATTTTAGAATGACAACATATGTATTTTGAGGAAGCAAATTGCATACCTTGGCACCCTGTCCAGGGTGTACCTCGCCTTATGCCCGATGCTCCCTGGGATAGGCTCCAGGTTCCCCGTGACCCTGAAGGAAGGATAAGCGATATAGAAGATGTATCGATGGGGATTGCATGGCCTCAGTCCATGTTGCTTTTTTCAGTAGGTTAAAGGGGTTTTTCTGTCCTAGGTAGGTGGCTTTTGTTTTTATGTGGTATCTTTTCACTGTTTCCTCATCAAATTAGTAGAGCCAGCTAGTTGATATTAATTACTATTAGTTGGACAGGTGTTTTCGCCTAAACAAATCATTACAGATAAGGTCTTGGAATGCATTATGAACAGTAAGGACTGATTTATAACAACATGCATTGTCAATAAAAATATAAGCTATTCCAATTTTAGAATTGCTCAATCATCTTACTATTAGTCTTTAATGCTTGCAACTTATCATGCAAGAAGAATAACTATTCCTTTGTAAGAGGCTGCAAGACAAAGGCTGCAGATAGGGCTTAGCTGTATTAATTGTGTGTTTGTGGTATGGTGTGTGTGGGTTGGGGAAGGTGGGTTTCTCATATTGCTGGTGGAAACTGTTTATCTCTTGCTCAATGAGAGTTAAGCTAAAGGCCTCAGCAGGCAGTAAATGGTCCCTGTAGGTGCAGTGTGGAGATAAATCTGAAAGGGTACAAGCATGCATGGTGTACTGGGCTTGGGTAATGGTGTGGGAAAGGGTGCCAGACAAACCCAGTGCACAAGCCAGGTTAATAGTGCTCTCCCTCCTCATTCCCGTTCTGTCTTTCTCTGACTTTCACAGCAGCTGCGCTTGTTTTTGACGCGTTCTGCCATTAAAGCGTTGGTCCAGCGCAAGGCTAATTAGCCACGGCATGTATTAATCATGGCGTTAGCAGCAGTGGCCTGAGGTGGAGCTGCACAGGTCCTCGACCCTGTTCTCCCTGATAGGCTGGCTTGTCTGTGTTCACCACGTCGCCTGCATTAACCTTCACTAAGCCAACTCGTTTTTCTTTGATGGCTGCCACTGTGCCGTCTGGCCTCCTCAAAGCCCTCGGCTCTCACAAGACGTGCTAATCACCATTAGCAACTTAAGGAATCAGGACAAAAGGACAAAGATACTGAGAAGTCTAAACCTGAAATCAGTGTTGAGTGTAAACCTGGCAAAATACATGTTCTGTGTTAAACGACATAGAAATGAGTCAACAGTATTCCAAAACTTGCAGAGTAGTAATGTTTACTCAAAACTAATTGTAGCAATGCACTTCTACACAGCCATCACAGTTTAAGCTTTCAGGCAACATCACTGCTAGGAAACGCTGTTTTGGACTGTTCCTACTTCTAGAATGTGATTGCTTCTCTAATATAAGCCAGTTTTGAGACAGTCATGAGAGAGAATTTGCTGCCTTTATTCTTTGCACCCACCCAAAAGTAAAATACAGTTTATGCAATTTGTTTGGTTACTATTGCTGAAATCCAACAAATTCTAAAGCAAACTAAAAATTAATCTGATCTAGGATGATACAAATCTCTTCAAAGAGTGTTGTGAAGCATTTGGCAAGTTGGCATAGTCATGGGCCACATTTTTTTTTTAACCAAACCTCCACCTTTTAGCAACATTCCCATTTCCACAAAATGGTTTCAGTCTCCTCTGCCCATGTGATGTCTCTATCTAAACTTTGACAAGCCATTAAAAGTAAGCCTGCATTTTCTGTTCTGTCATTGCATATCAAATCACACATCTTTCCCCATCTGCGCACCCCAGCAGTTCCACACTCAGCCAACATACAGCCATCTTCAACATTTTGATTTAATTATCGCCATGACTGAATATTCATATCATTTTTTTTATCACTCACACCTGAAAAGGAGAGCCCTCCTGCATCATTCATGAGTAAGGAGCAGTGGGGCATGGTCCTCACAGTTAGTGTCAGAATGGGAGTTGTAAATCTGCTCAACTTCACAATCACATGAATCATCCATATGGATCCATTCTTATACAATTTATATACATGCACACATGCAGCAGTCATTATCCCCCTAGACCTGGTGGATCTCCTCAATTAATTGGTGTCTGTCAGTGAGTCAGTGGCGAGTTTACTGATGGGAGATCCTTGGGGCTCAGTTGTGCCATGCAGTCTGGTGCTGATATTTGCAGTGACTGGTGTCTCTGCAAATACTCTCCTACAAACTGATATTCATGTCGTAGCTACATATCAAGGGCTGTTTCTCAAACTCAGCCATTCTGTTCTGCTTTAATGCGAACTCAAGCACACTAGAGCCTAGAGAATGACAGTGTGGTGCTGTTCTAGTTTAATAGGTTTAATAGGCAAGATGTTGTAATCAAGCATATACATAATATGGCCAGAAGTATGTGGACACCTGACCATCACACCCATATGTGCTTATCGAACATCCCATTCTAAAGTCTGTTCCTTCTTTGCTGACATAAGAGCCTCCAGTATTTCGGGAAGGCTTAGCTTTAGATTTTGTAAGGTGCTGTGGGAATTTCTGCCCATCAGCTACAAGAGCATTAGTAAGGTCAGGCAATGATGTTGGGCATGAAGTGGTGTTCAGTGATATTGAGGTCAGGGCTCTGTGCAGGCCACTCAAGTTCTTCCACACCACCCTTGGCAAAACATGGCTTTATAGAGCTCACTTTCTCATGCTGGAACGTGTTTGGCTCCTTGGTTCCAGTGAAGAGAAATGATAAAACTACAGCATACAAAGACTGCTTTCAAGATTGTGGCAACAGTTTGGTGAAGAACCACATATGGATGTGATGGTTTGGTGTCCACAAACTTTTGGCCATACAGTGTATTTGTTATTATATATATTTTCAAAGGCAGATCGTTAATATCAGTGTTCCTGGAAAAAAAAAAAAAAAACAACAGAAAAAAACACGACCATGTTAAAATTGGTAACTGTCACAAATTGTGGCAAAGTGTTAGACTAATTGGTCTGTCATCTACAAGTACTTGCTAGGAGCATAATTAAGCCTTGTCCATGTTTATACTCCTGTTTGAGATGAATGGCAGCCATGGCCTTTTGTCTCTGCCTGTAATGTTTTCAGTGAGTTTAGCTACACTAATCCAGCAGGATTTATAAAGCTTTATTCCAAACATGTGCTGCATTCTCTCATCTCACCAGTGTCTGCTCTGCCTCGGTTGATACTTCAATTTCAATCCTGAACCCCCCCCTCACATCGTTGTGCTGTAGTAAATGTCTTGTTACTCATAATGGCCAAGTAGATGGGCCAAGAGAACCAACATTTACATATAGATTTACTATTATTCATGTTTGACCAGATACATGTTTGTTCCATTTTACAACATAGGTAAGGGGAGGCTCTGTGCAGTGGAAACATTTTACAACCGCTTTCTCAATTTTAGCTTTGTTTCTCTTCTGAGTGCCTCTTAAAACATTGCTTTCTAGTGTTGACTTTGCCCCTACTGTTTCTGTTTGCACAAGGCCAGACCTCACAGCTTTTTATAATGTTTCGAATAAATTAGTTACGAATTTTTTTTTTCTGGCAATAAAGCTCAAGTTTTTAATGAAAGCAGCAATGCATGTAACATCATATGATTTTTCAAATAATAATAATAATAATAATAATAATAATAATAATAATAATAATAATAATGATGATAATCGTATGCATTTCCTTAGCATCTATAACTGTTGCACACACTTTATTTCTTCAAAGAGGCATCTTATCCTGGCATTTCCTAAAGTTGTGCTGAGATGCTTCTTAACTTTCCAGAGATGCCCTGTGATGCATCCTGCAGAGCTTTTCACCGATGTGTGACGCTGGATAGACACTCAAACCTTTCAATTTGACTCCTCCTAGAGCAGCGTGATTGGGTTTAAGGCTGGGTCACTAAACAGGCCATTCCATAACATACAACAGTGGCTCCTTCCACTCCAAATATCTCCTAAACAGCTTTGAGGCATGTTTAAATCAAACCATTCACCAGACCTTTGAGAAATTCTCAGCAGAACACAATATCTTTACTAATTCATAACATCAAGCTTTAGATTCAGTTTAGAAATCTGCTTCTCTGATGATTGTAGAGTCAATAATGCCGTTGATGTTTTTCATTTTATTTTTATTTTATTTTATTACAATTTTTATTTATTCAATGTGAACCCTAGTAATTGTAAATGGATCAGTGGACTTTTCTGGAAAACTTTCTACTAAATGCGACTGAGTAAGCTAGGGGACTATGTTTGAAAATAGCCATGACTACTGGCGCACACCACTGACAACGAACCTCTAGTGTTCCTTTTATTCATATATGCATTATATGACATTATCTGTTCATTCTAAATAATATATTCATATTTGGTTACATCCTTACTTTATTTCTTTTTTTTTTGTTTGTTTTATATTTTTTTTATCGATTCTCATACACTTTTCAAAGTATAACAAAATATATCAAAACAGAATCAACATTTTTACTCTAGTAACAGCCCCTCCCACCCCACCCAGGAATGTTTACATATGATTCATTTACTTATGAATCATGTACATGTAATTCAATTACATATGTTTCATTTTTCATAAATCCATACAGAATCAAAGAAAAAAAGGGGGGGGGGGTGGATAGTATTGACCGTCCACCTCTCCTTAATCTACCTCCAGGGTGCATCCATCCTTGAAGTAGGTAATAAATTGTTACCATTTTCCCAAAAATGAATCTCCCCTACCTCTGATGTTGTACTTGATTTTTTCCAGCTTCAAGAAGAACATTAAATCTTTAAGCCAGACTGATATAGAGGGGGGTTGTGGAGAGGTCCAAGAAGACCAACAATATTCTGCACCGAGCAAGCAACGAAGCAAAGGCCACAACACTAGCTTGTCTAAGGTTCAGAGGCTGACACTGAAATGAAACACCAAAGATGGCAATTAGAGGACAGACCTCCAAATTGATTCTAAGAATGTCAGACATAGTCCTAAAAAAGGAGTTCCAAAAGTTCTGTAGTTTGGGACAGAGTGCAAACATATGACTCAGGTTACATGGAGAGAGTTTACATTTTTCACACATGTCAGGAACATTGGGATATATTTTAGATAGTTTACTCCTAGAGAGGTGAGCTCTATGGACCACTTTAAATTGTATGAAATTACTTTATTTCTAATTTCCCTATGACCCTGGGTTCATCGCTGAAGATGCTTCCAAGTTGCACCACAAAAGCTGTATTTATAGAAATAACTTGAAAGTGAATTTTCAACTGCTGAAATAGTTTGTGGCTTATTAAAAGCTTTCATATATTTTAAGTTCTGGCCTGAAAAATAGATATGTTTTTGCAAGTCTAAGGTTCTGAATGAGGTAAGACATACATTTTTGCTCAGTGCAATCAACTCAGAATGCAAAGCAAAAGAGTCAGTTCTGTGTTCACACTGCTTGGATGATGTACTAGCTGTCCTTGCTGGTGCAATGTAATTAATATATCGCTCAAGCTAACATCCAAAGAAACAATCGATGAATTAATGTAAACAAAAGAATAAATGCTGCACCCAAACTTGTCACTCACTCTCACCTCCCCTGAGACAAGCATAAACAGTGCTGATGAAATGGATTGGAACAAGCTGAGACAGAGACTACAACACTACAGCAGTAAATGCAATTCAGCCTTATCTGCCAGTAGACTCAAAATGATTGCTTCATTCAAATAAACAGATTGGGTGTATCATGCATCCTTGGCACAGATTGTAATACATTTATTTAAAATCTGATTTAAAAAAAAAGAAGTAATTTCTTAGCTGGCCTCTCCACTAGAAAGCAGCTGCCTCTCATAAATTCTCCTGTGAGAGTGCATAAATCTCCCTTACTGATAACGTCAGCACAGAGACCGAGAGTGAGACTGTGGGATCTGTGTGTATTTATGTGTGAAAGAGAATGTGTCTCTGTGTCTTATAAAGCTTTATGTTTGAATAAATATGCTGAAGTATTTGCTGTGAATAGAAGTACATATGTACTATGTATTATATCATTTCACATATTTGATTGTTTGTGAAAAACAACATAGCTTGTTGATGTGTGTGGATCTGTTTATCTGTTTACATGTCAGTGTGTGTACATAAGCTCTATATTGGTGTGGTAGAAGTCCCCTCTCGGTTCCTCGATGTATCTAAACTGCGAGGCGTCTCGTTCTTGGGTAGGATTGGAATTACATTTGGCAGTGAGTGTGTCACTGTGCTTATTTCAGCTGAGCAGATGCAAGCACATGAACCTCACTTCTTTCCTGCAGAGTCTCCACTATTCATGTTTCCTTCAGAGTACATGCTTTGCTAACATTCTCATGTGCTGATCACGTCTGAAGCTAAACTGATTAAGATACTGCTTCAGGATCCTCATCTCCTTTTAATTTTACTGTAATTTTGCCTTACTAAATTTGTTTGTGTGCCCGTGAGAGAACGAGAGAGAGAGAGAGAGAGAGTGAGAGAGAGAGAGAGAGAGAGAGAGAGATTATTGTCATTTGTCAATTCTTATATAGCACATGTCATGTGTTTGGTGTTCTAGGAAAGCCCATCAAATTTCACTATAACTAAATTAGGGAAATTACACACACACACACACACACAATTGGTTTCATGTGTGTTTTTTTTTCTTAAAACTTACAAAGTTGATATATTACCAAAACATTGAAATATTTTCAGTTTAGGTTATTTTCTAACTTTACCTTGGCTTTCTTTCTACACAGATTATGTTAACTAAGGAGACTATTGGATAGCTAAGTGCTATAGCAAATGCCTAATCAGTTCAGTTTGTGATCAGGTACTGACTGTCAAAATGTTTGTCATCATCATGATCATCATCAGAGTAGAGCGCTTACACATGACAGTAGACAAAGCTTGAACATGCTCCCTTGTAAATCACAGTGGCATTAGTTATTCTTGGGCAAGCAGAACTTCAAATGTGAGAACTATCCTTAAAACATACCACCCCAATTCCAAAAAAGTTGGGACACTGTTGGAAATGTAAAAAAACGTAAATAAAAACAGAATGTAATGATTTGCAAATCTCATAAACCCGTATGTTACTCACGTTAGAACATAGAAAACATATCAAATGTTTAAACTGAGGAAATGTACCATTTAAAGAAAAATAATAATAATATACGATAGCCGGAACACGTCTCAAAGGTTGGAAAAGTAAGTGTTACTAAAAAGAAACAGCTGGAGGTTAATTGGCAACGGGTCAGTAACATGATTGGGTAAAAAAAGGGTATCTTAGAGTGGCAGTGTCTTTCAGAATTAAAGATGGGATGGAATTTAGATGGAAGCATATGTTGCTCTAAATTCACCAGGACTATTAAGACCCCTGTTCTGGTTTCTCTGTTGCACTCTCTGTCTCTCTTTCTCTCTAATACACACACATTTATACAGAGTTAGACATTAAGATTATTAAACTGCAGAGAAATAAATGGTGTGAATTAATGACACAGATAAAAAGAGGGAATAATCTTATTTTTCTGCACTAACCTAGTATTTACTAATACGTCTATGCACCTGCACACAAGTACAATAATTAAGTATGTGTGGTGGCTGGGGGGCATGGTGGCTTAGTAGTTAGCATGTTTGCCTCGAACCTCAGATTCCCGCCTCTGCCCTGATTGCACGGAGATTGCATGTTCACCCCATGCTTCAGTGGTTTCCTCCGTGTACTCTGGTTTCCCCCCTCAGTCCAAAGACATGCTCTGTAGACTGATTGGCATCTCTATAATTGATGGATGGGTGGATGGATTGATGTGCGGTGGCCTTCCCATGGTCAAATTTTGACATTCTGTACTATACACAGTTCTACAATTGTATAATATAATATATAAGTCCTCATGAAAGAAGTAATTAGGGACACTTAGAATGGCTATGTTTGGCATGTTTGTCTTGGTGGGATGAGATAAATGGATGGATTGATGAGCCTAGAGTTCAGACGAAGTATGCAGTACATAGCAGGATGTGTAAGATGGCATTCTGAAAAGAAAATGACATTAGTTTAAAATTTATATTTAAAGATAAAGTAAGCATTTTTGTAACATTTTTGAAGTTCTTTTCACATTCTGGCAGCTGTCAATAAAATATCAGCTCAGAGAGGATACTCCAGTCTCTGTGGCGCCCCAGGCTGTGTAAACTGGAGAAAAACAATCAGTACAAGGAGGCGTCTCTACTCACCTGTCAGTCATGTTGTCTGTCAAGTCTGAAAACTCCCTCTCTTGCACTAGCTGTCAAGTGTTTGAGTCTCCATGTATGTGTTTTGGGTACATTTAAAGGAAGAAGCTGTATTTATGTGCATTTTGGGTTTCAAAACAGTTAATCGGATAACTTCCATCAAACTTGCTTATTATACATTTAAACTTGTTGTAATTGATAATGAACCATCGCAGCAAAAAGATGAAACCTGAAAACACAGGGAGGTCATCATGTTTACTGTTGGAGAAAAAAAACAAATTAAATTTTAACTAATAGGATCAGATCACAATTGGAACAATAATTATTATGATTTAAAACTATTCTTCATTTCCTTTGCGCTTTTACCTATATACACGGCATGCCAGCAAAGAGACTTTACTTGGGAATTATTTGGTTTTCATTGACTGTAAACAATTCAAAGCTGGGTAGCGGTGCTTTCACACTAGGCATTTTGTTATTTACTGCCAGCACACATTTTACATGTTGTCCTAGGGGAGGCAATTGGAATACAGCCACTTGTAAGAGGTGCTGCTGCCAATCACAGTGGCGCTCTTCCAAAATTGAATAAAGTTTAACATTTCAGTTCAATAGCATAATAACATCAACTAATTATTCACTTTGCAATGTTGGGGGCAGGCAAGAAAAACAGACATGCAGGACCAATAGAAAAAATAAGGCTGTTTAAAATTTTTTTTAATGTTTCATTTTGTTGCAGTGTAACTAAAATAGTTATTGAGAATGCATTGTGATGATCCCATTTTATCTGTGGCTGCATATAGTCAAGTTACACAAGAAGCTCTTCTTCTCTTGATTTCCTGCATCTAAAACTACAGTGAAGGTAGCTACAAACAACCTCCTCATACAACTTACTCAAACAGCCTCCTCATACAACCTTCTCAATTAACTTCCTCATACAACCTCCTCATACAACCTTCTTAAACAACCTCCTCATACAACTTCCTCAAACAACTTCCTCATACAACCTCCTCATACAACTTCCTCATACAACTTCCTCATACAACTTCCACAAACAACCTCCTCATACAATTCCTCATACAACTTCCTCAAAGAACCTCCTCATACAACTTCCTCATACAACTTCCTCATACAACTTCCTCATACAACTTCCTCATACAACCTCCTCATACAACCTCCTCATACAACTTCCTCATTCAACCTCCTCAAACAACCTCCTCATACAACTTCCTCAAACAGCCTCCTCATACAACCTCCTCATACAACTTCATCAAACAACCTCCTCAAACAACCTCCTCAAACAACCTCCTCAAACAACCTCCTCAAACAAGCTCCTCAAACAACCTCCTCAAACAACCTCCTCATACAACGTCCTCATACAACTTCCTCAAACAACCTCCTCATACAACTTCCTCAAACAACCTCCTCATACAACTTCCTCAAACAACCTCCTCAAACAACTTCCTCAAACAACCTCCTCATACAACCTTCTCAATTAACTTCCTCATACAACCTCCTCATACAACCTTCTTAAACAACCTCCTCATACAACTTCCTCAAACAACCTCCTCAAACAACCTCCTCAAACAACCTCCTCATACAACTTCCTCATACAACTTCCTCAAACAACCTCCTCATACAATTCCTCATACAACTTCCTCAAACAACCTCCTCATACAACTTCCTCATACAACTTCCTCAAACAACCTCCTCATACAACTTCCTCAAACAACCTCCTCAAACAACCTCCTCATACAACTTCCTCAAACAACCTCCTCAAACAACTTACTCAAACAGCCTCCTCATACAACCTTCTCAATTAACTTCCTCATACAACCTCCTCATACAACCTTCTTAAACAACCTCCTCATACAACTTCCTCAAACAAGCTCCTCAAACAACCTCCTCAAACAACCTCCTCATACAACTTCCTCATACAACTTCCTCAAACAACCTCCTCATACAACTTCCTCATACAACCTCCTCAAACAACCTCCTCATACAACTTCCTCAAACAGCCTCCTCATACAACCTCCTCATACAACTTCATCAAACAACCTCCTCAAACAACCTTCTCAAACAACCTCCTCAAACAACCTCCTCAAACAACCTCCTCATACAACTTCCTCATACAACTTCCTCAAACAGCCTCCTCATACAACTTCCTAATACAACTTCCTCAAACAACCTCCTCATACAACTTCCTCATACAACTTCCTCAAACAGCCTCCTCATACAACTTCCTCATACAACTTCCTCAAACAACCTCCTCATACAACTTCCTCATACAACCTCCTCATACAACTTCTCAATTAACTTCCTCATACAACCTCCTCAAACAACCTCCTCATACAACTTCCTCAAACAGCCTCCTCATACAACCTCCTCATACAACTTCATCAAACAACCTCCTCAAACAACCTTCTCAAACAACCTCCTCAAACAACCTCCTCAATTAACTTCCTCATACAACCTCCTCATACAACCTTCTTAAACAACCTCCTCATACAACTTCCTCAAACAA
>JAFFST010055742.1:10023-33278 GCA_022414735.1 Noturus placidus
ACTTCTATGACCTTCCTATTCCATCTTGAGGTCAGCCAGTCTGGAAGTTTAGAGAGCATTTTCTGATTCTTGTTGCAGTCGTTGAGTGCTTCAAGACCTCTGACCTGAGACATGGCTGCCTCGCAGCTGCAAAGGAAGTCGGCGAGTTCTTGAAGTTCCACACTACCTTTAGCGCTTATCTTGGGCCATGCATCAAGCTTATCTCTGAAGGCCTTGGCGATAAGGGATGGATTGCCATATCTCTCTTCTAGAATGTTCCACGCTGCACAATAGGCAAACTCTGTGCCTAGCAGGAAGTAGCTTTCAATTTGCTGGACCACCCACATACTTTCGCAGACATCTTACGTAAATGTACTTTAGTTTGGTTTAAATCTAAGCTTGCCTTTAATTGAGTAATTACCCTGTTTACAATAATCTAAGTTAGGTTTAACGTAGCCTAAACTCAATTGAATAGTTACATAAATTTAATTATATAAAATATATATTATATTTGATATATAATCCACCTTTAAATGCCTAAATATTACCAATTCTGCCTTACTCTTAGTGCTAATAGTTCTTAGTAAATATTTACAAATTTCTCATCAGTAAGCACAATGTTAACAAAGTAGTAATATCAATGAACCTCAATTTGAAAGGGTAAGTAACAAAACAACATTAACTTATGTGAAAAGCAAAGAATGTCTCAGTCTCTTGTGCAGAACGCTTAATGTCTCTAAATTGCAGCTTAATTTGCGATAGGGAACTTGATTCTCTGCGTGGACACTACTTCTTCTTGCGCTATGTGATGGTTGGTATGCATGCATGCGCTGCAACGTGGAGATGTCCCGGCCCAACAACGATTCGCGCTCTCTGATGCCGTCTTCCTCACCTACTCAAGCGGAGCAGATGAGTTCTCACTGTAGCTCCCTCCAGTAGTAAACATGTAGCATGAGGTCTTGTTTAGAAAACGGGGTTTTATTTCTCTAATGATGATCAACGTATTAACCATTGACTTCAACCCTTCAACCCTTCAAGACTTCTACCCATGAGAACTCGTAGGCTGCCTTCTACTTAAGAGGGGCTAAATCTTAAAGTTATTTTCTTTGTCTTCTTTCTCCTCAGGTAATATACGTCCAGATTTATATTCGTATTATTTACTTAGCTTGGAGAGCTCTTGCCGCGTTATAGTTTTTTGGCACTTCGACTAAAGGTGTTGTGCCCGTTCAGGTACGTGCGGAACACACGATCTGCGCTAATTAGATCCGCCTCTACAACCTCCCATTATTTCCAGGTAGGCCCCAAACAACGGCAACAAACTTAGCTTATAAACTGCGAGGCAGTTACAGCCCACTTCAGGTCATCCTGTAGATTTTTAGTTGGATTAGGCCTGGACTCTGTCTAGGTCATTCACAAACATTGATCTTCTTTTGGTCAAGCCATTCCTTTGTTGATTTGGAGGTACGCTGAAGGTTTTGCACTACAATCGACTGGTATTTGTATTCTTGATTCACCCTATACTGTATAGCATGATGCTGCCACCAACATGCTTCACTGTGAGTATGGTGTTCTTTTGATGCTGTACTTTTTTTTTGTTTTTTTGCTTTTTTTTTGCACCAAACAAACATTTCAGAATAATGTAATTATTATACCTTTTGGAATCGGTCTCATCAGACATAACACATTTCGCCACATGGTTTGGGGGTGATTTAGTTGGGATTGGATGTTTTTTGTGTGAGAAAGGGCTTCCATTTAGCCTCTCTAGCACATAGCAGAGCCATGTGAAGAATATGAAATATTGCTGTCACATGCACAGAGTAATCAGTACTTGTCAGATATCCCTGCAGCTCCGGAGGTCTCTCTGAAGCCTCCCTGGTACATTTCTGTCTTTCCTTTTATACATTTTAGAAGAACATCCTGTTTTTTAATGATGTCAACATGCTGCTCCATTTGTTAATGACGGCCTTTACAGTGTTCCGTTGCACATCGAACGTTTTAAAAATTCTTTTATATCACTTTCCTGATCGATTCCTTTCAACAGCAAGACCCTGTGCAGGCTTTGTAATGTGAGATGTGAAGAAAAGCCTACAGAAACAGCCGGTCTTTATTTGTGGTTAATCAGAATAATTTCTCTGACAGCTGTATGAGAATTACTTTTGTACATTTTCCTATTTTTCCCTCAAATGTTTCAGATTTTCTGTTATTCATGTCATTTTTATACGCTGTAATTTCACATCGAGGGTGAAAAAGGTTCTGACTTGACTTGGCATTTTAACAGGGGTGTGTAGACTTTTTAGATCCACTGTATTGTTACATCCATGAACATTTTATTATTCCAGTAACGTTCGGCGCTGTTTCAGTAACATTATCACTTCAGTAACGTCCATATGTGTAACGTGAATAAAAAAAACAAAAGACTGTTCACTATTTGCACCGATTTACCGGTCCAGTAGGAAGTGTTACTGTATGTTAGAGGAAAATAATCCACATTGGTGTGGTGTGATAAGGCCTTGGCTTAAAGAAATTGATTTCTCAACTTAAAATTTTTGAGGTAATTAGTTTCCTCAAATTTTTGGAGTTAAATGAACTTATGACTACGTTTCCATGGACAGCAGTAATGTAATTATTGACCTGACTCTGATTAAGATAATAATGTGATTAAGGTGTTTACATGAGTCGCTTTTAGAATACTCCTGTCATGTTCCCGTTTTACATGTTATAGATCATAATTAGATTAAGAGCCACCGTGCTGTAATTTCACATCGCAATGTAATGTCACCGCGCCACGCCCTCCGACGTCCCTCCAGAATTTCACGTATCAACATACAGTTCGTCTTTGTTATGGTACCATATACAGTTTTGGGTGTTTTTATTTTATTTTTTTACGAACGCTTTAAGTGCAGTTAATTATTTGTCATGCTGTACGAGCTAATAATCAACTGCTTGAAGACGTGGGCTACATCTCAAACCGCGTCCTTACAGTCTATATAGTAGCCGAGATACATGTATTTTTCCCCACTACAGGCCTATAGTAGGGAAGTATGCGGGTTGGGACGCAGCCGAACTCTCATGTTCGCCCTAAAATGTTGAGAACTTCTGTGTGTGATCGTGTCCTGTCGCAGAATGCGGTGAAAACTCTCACACGAAGTTAATCATGTGATTAAGGTGTTTACAATTCCAATAGGGCTTACTTAGATTATGACCTAATCAGATTAAGGTAATTAAAAATTGCTGTTTACATGCTAGTTTCTTAATCAAAGTATGGTCTTAATCGGGTTAAGAGTGCATTATTGTTGTCCATGTAAACGCACTGAGTGTTAACACTAACCATAACCCTAAATCAAGTGACCCTAGGTTTGGGCAATTTCAAAACTTTCAAGTGCAAGAATCTAGTCAAACACTGTGTATTAAAAAGAAGTGGTGGAGGGAAACATGGTCTCTCGTGATGATATCAGTCTATGACATGATGTATCAGGCCGTGTGTGAGGTGTGCTTGACTTTGCACTCGTTAACCTTTGGAGGTCTTGCTTCTTCATTGATTGAAGGATTTCTGGATCGGTGTTGGAAAGGACAGAAGGAAGGTGAGCTGAATGATTGATCAGGTCACGGTGGTAAGATGATAATACGGTCTAAGGCTCTCAGCATGACTGATCTATCTCTGGCTAATCCGGCAATACTTTTTTTTGGGGCGGCTGTGGCTCAGTCGGTAGAGCGGGTTGTCCACTAATCCACTAATCGTAGGGTTGGCGGTTCGAATCCCGGCCTGGGTGATCCCATGCCGAAGTGTCCTTGGGCAAGACACTGAACCCTAAGTTGCCCCCAATGGCAAGCTAGCACCTTGCATGCAGCTCTGCTACCATTGGTGTGTGAATGTGCTCTCATTAGTAAGTCACTTGTAAATGTAAAAAAAAAATGTAAAAATGATATTTCCGTAAAGCTGCTTTGAGACAATGTACCCTTGTAAAAAGCGCTATACAAAATTGATAAATTAAATTAAACTTTTTGATTACCGTATTATAAGGCGCACCTAAAAGCCTTAAATTTTCTCAAAAATCGGCCGTGCGCCTAATAATCCTTATGTGCGCCTTATGTGTGGACTGAGTTCCAAAATCTGTAAATATGTTGTGCGACTTTGGTTGGTGTAACAACCGTATGCGCCTTATAACACGGTGCGCCTTATGTATTGGTCAAGTACATAAATGGACCCCGTAATTGAGACTGCGCCTTATAGTGCGGAAAATACGGTAGATCTGAATTTTGGGAAAATTCATTGTTTGGTTGTGGCGTGTTTTTCGAATGTTTTATCAGCTTCGACGCGTTTTCGAACTTCACAACTACTACAGAATGTTCAGCGGGATTCTAGCTGGTAAATGCTCTGTCCTTATTATAGCGCTTTTTTAACCTTAGTTCTACAAAACGCTTTACACTGGTTTACAATTCACCAAAGGTATAAGACCTAGTAGGTCAGATGACATGACAATAATACGTCTATAGTAACATCTCGAAGCATCGGCCACTCTGACACGTCCTATAAAACCTCGTCTATATTTTACTGCAGATTTTATTCTTGGTAATGTAAAATAAATCCTGTCCCGCGTCTTCTCCCGCCTGTATATCATATTCCAGTCAGCGGATAAATCCAACCTGTCCATCATAACACCATCGTGTCCTTATTAAACATTACCACGAGACTTCCTGTTATGTTTCCTGTTAATCGTCATCGCACACACTGTGACGATAAATCAGCCGCGAAGAGATTACAGAACGAGGCTGAACGCCAGCGAGCTTCTCCGTATGTTCACATGAAGGTCGGAACAAGTACGAGGCTCTCTCTCGCTTCTCATAGCGTTTTGAATTAAGGCTGAGGTTTGTGAGCGGGACGATAATGGGTGATGAAAGGGGGAGGTGAGAGTGTTGGAGTGGTGGAGAGATGGAGCTCGGGGGTTTTATTGCACGCTGCTGCTGGAAACGCTTTAAATCACACATGCTCCAGACAAGGTTAGCTGAAGAATAGCTCTTTGTGTGTTGTACGGGGACGTCACTGCGACGTTTTATTTATTTATTTTTAAAAGCTTATTTTATGCGACCTTTGTCTGCGAGATGGCGTTTATATTCTGAAGGCTGTGTTCCTGCTAGACGTCCTGGAAGATTAATGGCTGTCCTTTTTTACAGTATAGAAACCCGGAGGTGAGAACACCGTGAGGTCGCTCTTCGTTAGCGACGTCGCAAGATGGCCGACAACACGGCTCATTTTTCAAATGAAAATCTTAGAGTTGGAGCACTGTCTAAAATCCACTGACGGGAGGACGGCGTTGCAGGACGCGTAAACTTATGAAACCACTATAAATAAGGTGGCAAGAAATGAAACGTCCTAATAAACAGGGGGAAAAAAATCTTCTGACTACCTCAAAGTTTTATTCAAATCTTAAACCAGCCACATTAGGTGCACGAGTGGTTTTCACTCTCTTATTATTGTTAGTGGAAGCCAGTAAATGTCTCACCTAATTAACCTGATGAGATAATCAAAGCTGACATTACACTGTAATCTCATCGCTCTGTCTGCTTTATAAAACCTACCTTTCACCTACCTTTCACCTTTTTCAGCTAATTAGCTCGTTATGCGAGATCAGTATGTGGTGTGTATAGAGAAGTGAAAACCCAGCGTCTTCTAGCAGCTCTTATCATCAAGTCAGGCTTTAATTAGCTGCTAATGAAAGATCATTTATCTCTTATATTAGATCTGCTTAAGACCCAAACGCTGCTTTAAATTACTGGAGGAAAGAAACTAATTACACTTCAGGTGTGTTTTTCCTTTCTTTTATTGTTTTTTCATTTTGATTACTCCTTCCACCTCCAATAATAATAATAATAATAATAATTATTATTATTATTATTATTATTATGATTATTATTATTATTATTATTATTATTATTATTATTATTATTATAAAAAGAATATCCGGAGAACCATGACACTTAGATACTTAGAGGAGAATAAAAACGAAAGAAAGGATGAAGCAATGGTGCGTCTCAATCATGAATCAGTGTATGGTGTTGATGAGTTTGGGGCACCGGGAAGAACCCTGGAGAACTCCTGGCGCCATGACTAAATGTCGACAAGAGGCAGGACGGATAACTTTCTGATGTCATCCATCGATGTCGTGTAAATTTGCTACTTTATTCGCACGTGTTTCTGACGCCGTACTTTAAGCAGGATCGTAGGTTAGGTTAGTGGAATTTTTTAAAAATAATTAAATCATTAAATACTGAAAAGTCATTAGACTCAAATGAACCGTACAATTTACAATTATTTTAATTAAATAATAATAGTCGGTGGACGATCTCTCAAGCTACTTACGTTTGTAGACGAGGCTGCCTGAGCGCTCGTCCGCTGTTTTTTATTTATTTTTTTCAGAGCCGAGAGGCTTCAGCTTGGTTTTTGCGGTGCATTGTGGGATTTTTTAGGGTGCGAATGGAAGGATTTTGCGCTGACTGCTGAACTTGGGAGCTAACTGAGACACACCGGAACACGATTGTAAAAATGATAAAAATTAAACTGAACGGTTAAACAAAAAGCAGCAACGATCAAGCACAAACGATACTGATAATAACAAAAGAAAATAGTGTGTGTGTGTGTGTCTGTGTGTGTGTGTGTGTGTGTGTGTGTGTGTGTATACATACTAAGCCTGAAATCATTTCTACGATCGAAAACTCTCTCAGCTATTTGTATTTTTAAATAATAGGTTAATCTGACAGTTGTTCCTGGTCCAATGACACCAATGAAATGAAATAAAAATGTTAAATAAAAATTTTGACAATTTTCTCTTTCTTTCATCTTTTATTTATTCTCTTTATCAGCCAGATCTTTTCGAGCTGCTGCTAATGCTGCGTCACAGAGCAGCGTCGCACACTCAGAGGGCAGCGCTATCTGCCCTCTTCCTCATACATGAGCTCACAGACGCCTGTGATTGGCTAGAGTCAATGTGATTGACAGGGAAGAGAGAGTATGCTCCTCCCACCATGAGAGCACGGCCAGTTTTGCTCTCTTGTTCTTCTTGTACTATTGGTGAGAGATTGTTGTGATGTCATCTTGATTAGGAACATACGACTTCCAGATGATGGAGCGAACTCTTTGCAGCGAACTCTTTTCTGCTGCCACTCGGGAGCCAAGCTTTTTATTCACTGTTTTATTCAACATTGAAGTTTTGTGGATTTTAGTTTGAATATTACAGCCGTAACGTGATCTATAGGCTTGTGTGCTCCAAAACAATGACAACATTTGAGTGTTACCACCCCGACGTTGCTTATTTTCTTATAGCCTCACATCCTGAAGTGTTTTATTCGTCTTGCACCAGTTGACAGCATTAACAATGTTTTTTTTTTTTATTAAAAAAGAACACGCCGTAATTTTTTATCCATTTAATGTTCCTCAAAACAAGTTCTGACTCACGTTATAGCAGCAAGAATAGGCCGTTCCCTCACCAGCCTCTCTTTTCACTTCTGTCTTATAGTTCCAAACAAAAACGCGAAACAATACGCAGCCTGTCACGTTACTGAGGACCACGAAGCCTTAAAAACTCCTCCGTCCTGAACTCAGCGCTGTTACAAAGCACTGACATTGGAGACTCCTTTTTTATCCAAGTACCTTGTGAATCAGATGCTAGAGAAACAATATCATATTAGAACATGTGTGTGTGTGTGTGTGTGTGTGTGTGTGTGTGTGTGTGTGTGTGTGTGTGTGTGATCAATAATAAGGCGGTAATTGAAGAGAGAAGATGCTTTGCGTTGTAGTTTAGCCGTAACTGCCCGAAACAGCACATTAGTGCATTAGTGCGGCTTCTCAGAGAAAGAGAAAGAAATTCTCTCAGCTCGAGTTATCTGACCTGAACACTTGACACTCGATCACACTTTGTCTTCCCTCCTCCCTGTCTCTCGCTCTGCCTCCTCCCCCCCACACACACACTCTCAGACACACACTTGGCACTGTCAAGGTTGCAGGATTGAAACCCTGCCTCTGATTTATCTCCTGTTTTCATATCAACATCGGCGCCACTTCCGATGAACTGGCACTTAAGCGAGGAGGAGAGAGAGCGGCTCCGAGGCTGTTGCAGGGACTGCTGGTACTCGCAGAGGGAGCACTGATGTGTGACTATCTCCCTCACACCTGTCCATGACACTGAAATCTGTTGAATCTTCCTCAGACTGACACATGCAACTCACTTTCTCCTCACCGTGCGATAGCACTCCTGTGGAACCGCGTCTCCGCCGCACCGTCACCCGGAATGGCATCCGATCTCGATCGACTGGAAGAACCGGTAGAATTGAAAAGGGAGGAGGAGATTAAGCGAGGCGTCTTACACCACATGTCCTGGAGTCCCATGAGGAACTTGGGAAGAGGACGAAGTAGTCCGTGGTGGGAATATGACTCTGTCCGAATGTGTTAGAGCAGCAGTGTGTCACCTCTCGTACTGTAGCCATATGTGATATAAGCGGATATTTGTGCTGGAATGATGATGGGGCGACTGCTCCTACTCATTTTGTCGCTTCTGAGCACCTGGATAACACCTGGACTGTGCTGGGATGGGGACAAGCCGGGGAAGAACAAGGGTGGGTGGAGATGGAAAGGGGACAGGTCTCGTAAGTAAACCACCCCTCTCTTCACCGCCTTCCTTCACTGCTTTACACTGAAAGTTCTTTCTCTCTACTTGGGTAGCTCACTCGTTTCATTTTCTGTCTTTCGTGTAATGTTTTTGCTTCTAAAGTACAGATAATGTGTTCTCATGTACACTCATGAGAAGTAGGAGACACACTATTTGTTTTGTTTTGTTTCTTTTTCTTTTAAGACAACTTTCCTGAAAGATTTGCAGGTCATCAGGTTGAGACTACGTTGGCACAGTCGGCCTGGGACTGGGATCCCGTTAAAAAAAAACAAAAAAAATTGCTCAAGCTTGAGTTTTTCATTTCCATGTGGCAGATAGATATGAAGATTGCGTGACTAGCAAGGACAACAATGATTTACAGGAAGGTCTGGTGCTGTGTCACGCATTTACAGCTTTCCTTTGTTCATCCTTAGTAACTGCCTGGGCAGCGTTGCGGTGGAGTAAATTACGCTACTGGTTCGTTTATAGTTTGGGAAATAGAACCAGTGAAATTTGGAGTAACTGTTCGAAGGCGAGGATTTAAAAAAAAAAAAAAGACAGTCGGGTTGAGACTTGATATGAACTGGAGTGATGTAGTTGAGGTTGAGGAAGTGTCAGAGCCAGAATCCACACATCATGCTGACTTTTCTACATCTTTCCACTTTTTCTGGAGGTAGAAAAAAAAATCCACGGGATTAAATATAAATACAGTGGCATTGAGTTACAACCCCAAATATTCAAACATAGCATCCAGTATTACTTAGAAAACCTCTCAAGATGCAACACTGCAAAGTTTTCTTGTATCATATCACATATATAATCAAATTATCCTTCCAGGATAAAAAAAAAAAAAACTTGTTCTGTAGCTTATTCAGCATTTAACGTCATTCCCATCGCACGTTAGAAATCTAGCTCAGATTTTCAGATTTATAGGAAAATGAGTGCTTCCCAAAGTGTTTTATTCCTCCGAAGCTCTAACACTGGAGACTCCTTACATACATAGGAAATTAACGGCCTCCATACGTTTGTGTGTGTTGAATAACACCACGTGTTTTAAAGGTTCGTTATTAGATGCTCAGGGTTCGGTAAGTAATCCGCGGTTACTTTGGTTGAATAGAAATGACTAACGGTGCAGCTTTCTCTTTAGAGTTTCCTTGGCTTGTGTTGATCTGTTCTGTTCTCCTGTGCTACTTTGATCGAAAGCACACACACACACACACACACACACACACACACACACACGCGTAGATGTTGATGAGCTGTGCGAGTGTGTGCTGTAAAAAGTAAACCCCTCTCAAAACATCCATTAGTAATTTTAGGCAGAAGTGCAGTGGGACAGAATGCATGCACTTACCACAACACACAATGCTGTTTACTGCCTCCATTGTTAACAAGACCTTTTTCATTTTTTTTGATGGGCTGCCAGGTGGAGGAGTGTTACGACATGGCTCTAAAATTTGATGTTCCGTTTCCTTTCGGGATTTTCTACACTCCCTTGTATGTCCATGACAAATAGGCCGGCCTTATGGTCAGTTATTCCACTTGCCTGATATCCTTGACCTCGGTTTTTAACGCTGGAGCACATTAAAGCTCGACCCAAGCTCCTGGCTGTGTCACTGACCTTCTGAAACACGTGGTAGCAAACCAGCATCACTAAATCATGCAGTGTTAAATGTCTGTCTGGGTCAACCTCGTTTTTTTTTTTGTTTTTTTTTTTTTAGATTTATCACGTTATGGTTCAACAGATCTCACAGTCCAAGCCATCTGTAGTGTGGCCTGACCTCTACGTGAACCGAGACTGTGAAATTTGACTCAGATGGGATTTAATGTACGCGCAGGTGTATTCTGACACACCACGATACAATATAATGATCCTGCATGCTAGGGATGTATCAGTGCTCATACTGTTATCAGGAACCCATGTAATAAGGTGCTCGTACTGTTTACTCTAATAAAAATGCTCCGAGCAACCACAATATCAGGTGATACTGTGTGATGCCTAGCGTAGGTGTACACGCAAATGAATGGGCGGCATGAAATGACAGGACTCTGTCAAAAGTGGAAAGCCAGTTATCAATGTTACTATGGTAATCAGGAGTAGAGCAGCAACTTGCAGCAATAAAATCGCTGTGCATGTGAATGTAGCTTCAAACTTTGAACAAGGATTTACAGCATATTCACGGGTGTCCCACAGGGTTCCATCATCGGACCGTTTTCATTTCACTGCTACAGCACTCTCCGGTGCTTTATCTCAGAGAGCCTTTTCGCTAATCGCTTTGCCGTGCGGCGAGCTTTTCAATATGACATGAGGGTGTCTCCATTGCCGATCCGCATCCTGGAAGTAAGGCCTGATGAGATGTTTAATGATTCTCACTCATAAAGCTTCCATCTAAAAAGACACACACACACACACCAGCACTACTAATTATATGCATGAGCACCTTGCCTATAAAAGTGATAACGCAGTACAAGTCAGTCATCATAATCTGCAGCTAAATGACACCTTAACGACTTTCCATAATTGAGGATGTTCTTCTCTTTGAATGACAAACTGTGTTTCACTCTTGTTGTTATGTCTAATAGATTTCTCTATGAGAAAATGAGAACAAGGACTGAAGGGATTCTTATAATTTCTCGGCATTTTTTTGGCCAGTGAATGGCCTGTGGCTTTTCTATTAGAACATATGAGCAGGGACCCAAAAATTCCCGGAATTGAAATGTGGCGTGCATACTCATCATGCGCATCAATGCGATTTTATATTGAAGTGCTTAGGCGTGTATATGGGAAAGCATCAGGAAAAAGCATACGGACGCTAGTACTACACCTAGAATTGTGGTCGATTTTGTACCACAACAATTCAACAACAATTTTTTTTTTGTTCCCTAAAATTAAAAATGAGACAGCCGGTGGAAAAGATTCATATCCAGAAAAAAAAAAAAGTTTTGGAATTTTGGTGCTCGCCTTCGTTTGCTACACCTTTGGTGGCCCATCAGCCAACAAGCTGCAATTCTGCCTTTCACCTGATGGTGGCAGCAGACTCCATTCACACTTTTAGCTAAATACCAAGAGGCTTTGTTTTTCTGACCACACCTGCAAATTAATTGTCTGAATGATATTAAGTCATGGTGACAGACAATAACCCCCAAAGTTTACAGTGAGAAAGGGCGATCTCCACGACGTCCGCGAAACGAGTTACTTCTTCTTACCACTTACGTTATAGCAGCTACAGTATAAACACCCTCTCTCGAAGTGAAATAAAAACTCTTTTTTTTGTAAAGTTAAAGCTTTACCTCTGACACTGAATACTCCATGAATATTACAGACTACTTCACCTTTTAATGATTATACATTTTGTTTTTAATTTAAAACCACTACATTTATTATTAGACTTAGATTACGTGGTGCACATACCATGCAAGTCCCTGTGTATTAGCTGTTACTATGGAAACGATCGCTTGTTGTAGCATCCCCTCGTTATACAGAAGCAAGCACTCGTTTGCGTATCTGTGAACCTCTGACACCTGTAGAATATTTTAGTGTTTGATGTCTTTGTTTTTATTCGCGTTAGTGTCATTGTAGGTTGTGCATGTGGACCGGTGGTACACCTTCATGCAGCTCTGTATTGGGTTTGCTTGTGTTTACCATCCAGAGGAAGTCCAATGGATTTCGTTGGAGCCGGGATCATCTGCCAGGCGACTGGCTCAGGTGGTAGAGCGGGTTGTCCACTAATCATAGGGTTGGCGGTTCGATTCCCGGCCCACGTGACTCCACATGCCGAAGTGTCCGAGACACTGAACTACAATTTGTTCCCAATGGCAAGTTAGTGCCTTGCATGGCAGCTCTGCTACCATTGGTGTGTGTGTGTGTGTGTGTGTGTGTGAGAGAGAGAGAGAGAATGGGGTACAGGGTGGCTTAGTGGTTAGCACGTTCGTCTCACACCTCCAGGACCACCACCATGGCCCTGTATGTGCAGAGTTTGCATGTTCTCCCCGTGCTGCAGGGGTTTCCTCCAGGTACTCCAGTTTCCTCCCCCAGTCCAAAGACATGCATGGTAGGCGGATTGGCGTGTCCAATGTGTTCATAGTGTATGAATGAATGTATGAATGGGTGTATGAGTTACTGCGCCTGGGGGCCATCTTCAGTTGTCTTGACTCATCAAGTTGTCACATGATCATGGTGGTCACCGGAAAGTGAGAGTGCTGCACGAGTCTTCCTCACTTTAATCCAATTCACACACAAGTCGAGTCCCAGTTTGTGTTCTCCACAATGGAGGCAGAAATGGAAACTTCGGTCTTCATCGAAAATCAACGGTCGAACTCCTGAGTGTGTGAATGGGTGAATGAGAACCAGTGTAAAATGCTTTGGAACCCCTAAGGTTAGAAAAGTGCTATAGATTATATTTAGAGTATATTTACCATCTCCCTATTTTATTTACCATAAACGAGCCGGTTTATGAGGTATATTTGATGGTTGTATCTCGATCTCTGGGATTGATGTATCGTTTCATCGCCTGTGCTAAAATAATAAAAATACATTGCATAACAATATCTTCAGAATGAACAGTGTCAAAAGATGCGGACGTTTACAGTAGATGCGACTCATACGACCAGCCATATCCAGTACATGCGTGTGAGCTTTATTTGTACGTTGCTGATATCTACTCCTACCTAAAAATAAAAAGTCCTCTTCCTGTAGCCCCCCCCCAACCCCCCGCCGCAAATACACAACAATATCAGATCCGTCTGATCTGTTAGTCAAAAATTTCTCGGAATTGGAGCCATAGAGATGTTCTCAGGATGGTTTTTTCTTCATATCATGAAACTTTTTTACATTTTTTTTCCTCCCTGAAACTTATTTTCTTCATGGCTGCTTTCATGCTTTCTACCACAACACCTCTCAGGGCTCGTTTCCGTCGATTAAAAGCTATCTACTGGAAGGACGTTTATCTTCCACATATTCTTAGTGTTGCTTATTTAAATGTTTATTACAAGGTGCTTCTTTACTCTCGACAAAAAGCTCATCATCACTTCCTGGCACCCTCAAGGCTGTTTTTTCCCCCCAAGTAAGAACGTGGTGTTCCTTTCAAGCTCAATTGATGTTTAGAATCAGGCCTCGAGGCTGCGTTTATGTTCTCTATAGCAGAGCAGACTCTCCTTTTTTTTTTTTATTTCAAATCCGTTCTTGAAAAGAAACCTTCGGCCTGAACCCGATGGAGCACGGAGAACTATAAATAAGGGTTTTAAAAGGCCGTGACTCTAAAGAAGTGCTCCAGCTGGTGATTAAAATGAAGACCCAGATGCATTTGGAGGTCATTGTTCAAGTCTACTGCGCTCTCTCTCTCTCTCTCTCTCTCTCTCTCTCTCTCTCTCTCTCTCATTCACGTGTGGCTCCAGGAGATTTGAAGCCCCTCTAATTAGGTAACAGTGAGCTGTGAATCTCAATTACTGTATTTCCTGCAAGGTCAGAGCTCGAGCAAAGGAGAGGAGAGGTGAGACACAGTGGGAGACTGGAAACCAGAGCAGCGTCTAAACCTTATAGCGTTTTTCTCTCTTTGAAAAGTCTGGAGTTTTCTTTTCTCGTCACTGTATCTGGCACAGTGCATCGAAAGTGTGTAATACTTTTGTCAGTTAAATGAACGGCGGACTTCACAAAGCCAGATCCATCCTCGATGCATTTTTCATTTGACGGCCCGTCGCTGTAAGGGACGCGTCCTCGGAGTCGGCGGGTTATGAATTATGGAAAGAAAGTAAAACCTTTTTCTTTTTTCTTTTTGGAGTTGGAGTGGAAAAACAGGTGGACAGCGTGGATGAGTCCATAAATTACGTGTTATACCATGAATTGTGCTGTATGTTTTTTTAAAAGAGAGAGAGAAAAAAACCCGAGATCTTTCAGGCCACTCTGGGGGATTAGAGGTGAAAAGTTCACGTGCAGGAATGAACTTCAGGGGTCAAACGGCACTTCAGAAAGTCCTTGAAGTTCATTTTGTGATTATTTACGGCTCTTACGTGCCCTCATTTTTACACGTGTGTGTGTGTGTGTGTGTGTGCTCTGAACATCCTATTATATAACACAAGGACTTAAACAGAATGGTATAAGATGCTGCTCGCTTTAGATGAGAAATGAAGGCAGAGTTTGAGAAGGTAAGACCTTCTGCTGTCTGAATGGTAGGAAAAGAAAAAAAAAACACCCAAGCAACAAAAACGTCAAACAAATCCAATCTGTCCAAGTGACATATCTGATTTCTGAACCGGTGGCTTAATAATTAACCAATGAAAAGTGGCCTTTACGCCTGTGTTGTTGTTCTTTAAAACATTTTCCAACCAGTGACTGGACCTTTTCCATATGTGTACCACAATCCATAATCCATATACAAACCTAAATGTTGCTAGCTAACTAGCTACGTACAAATGTCTGTCGTTACCGTAGCAACCAATGTGGCTACGACAATTCAAGAAAATGCATTTAAATGTACTCTGGACATCTCATTTATATATCTCATTTATATTTATATATATTTTCATTTAAAATCTCCCGCTTTTATGATGCATGATTACGGTGAAGCATTTTGACAACAAAGACAAACACTGTTAAATCACATTTGAGGGAAGAAAAAAAACCCAAACACAATTCCGTTGTGTAAACTTGTGTAAACGTTCCTTGTGTAAATACTGCATAAATAACTGTTGCGTTTAAGTCGGCGACTGAATACGTGAATAAGTACGTGTGTGAATATAAAAAAAAAAAAAAACATTTGCTAATACTGACATTGTACAATGATGTTTGTTTTCTTATATTGTGTTTATATTATGTTTATTTTTAATCGTTTTCAGCTGATATCTCCTCAAATCCCTTCTCAAGCCCTCAAGCCCTACTGTTTCTTGTTTCTAGTTGTAGTTGTAGTTGTAGTTAGTCGTTCATTGTGTCACCATTAGTGACCCGTCAGCTTTTCAGGCTCAGTAATGTTGATATAAGTCACACACTGAGATTTCACTGAATCATGAACGCTCAAAAGATCTCAAGCGAAAGGATCAGAAGCGAAAGCCTCATCTACAAGATTTCTTACTGAATTATTAATGTTTGAAATGAGGCAGTGAGGAGCATGTGTGTGTGTGTGTGTGTGTGTGTGTGTGTGTGTGTGTGTGTGTGTGTGTGTGAGAAAGTGGTCCTGGGGTTTTAGGTGGAGTGTGTGATCTGCAGAGTTCGCTAAATTACCTAGCTATGCATTAGCAAAGGAAAGGATGGACATTAATGACTGTATCTATGTGTGGATGGAATATAAATACATTATTCAGTATGAACAGATAATGTGTTCCAAACAGATACAAATACAGATGTAAATATAGCACTTTTATTTATTTATTTATTAGTTTATTTATTTATCGTTACCGTACGGTTTAGGCCACGCCCACTATGTCGATAGCGAATGTACACGCGATCCACGAACACATTACGGATTACTGTGATGTACACGATGTGATATTCATCGCAACTTTAATACACATTCACATTGCTGTGAAAATGAGCGAAAGCTCAGGAGATGTGTGTATCATTGTTCACATGTCTGATCTCATGTCTTTGGGACTATTCGGGAAGCAGTCGCTGTGCATCTGCGAGGCTAATCAGAGGAAATGAAGACTGACACTTCAAGGCCACACTCGAGAACAAATGAGCTCGATTTTAATAAATGCCCTACTTAGAAATCTGAGGGAAGCACTTGTACTTATGGTTTTTTTTTTGGGTTTTTTTTTTTTGTTTTGTGGCTTGCTTTTCTGAAATCGGGCTTTTGATTGTGCCGATCACGCTCTGAATGGTAATTGAAGTAACACATATATGAGTACGACAGATTTAAATATTCAGAATCGTCCGATTTCCTGATGCTCATTTCAACAAAGTAAATTCAAATTTGTAAACAAAGAAAGGGAAAATCAGTCCTAATAAAACCTATCCATGCTGGCCATCTTGGAGACCCTCCATAGCTGTTATTTCCGGGTTCCTGTCTACTTGGATAAACCAGAAACAAATAGCGAGATCATATGATACGTATACATAACTGGTTGCTCCAGCTACTCCATTCCTAACAGACCAAAGTGCTCAAAATACATCAGTGTAACGATCTCTAACGTCTTCACTAACAACACAATTGGCTTAAAAAAAAAAAAAATTACCAAGGGATATATCGTCTCGGACCATCTCTGATCACACTAACTACACAGGTGGTGTATTTGAGTTTGGCTTACTGTTTACTGAAGGATCCCAATTATACTAATATTGATTCAAATATTTAATCTCTTTATGATTATTTTTAATCATAGAATAATTGTTATTTTTTCACAGATGAACATTTTCTATATGGTGTACTGCTAGGGCACGGTGGCTTTGTGATTAGTACATTTCCCTCGCATCTCTGGGGTTGAGGGCGCAAATCACGCCTCCGCCCTGCGTGCGCGGAGCTTGCATGTTCTCCCCGTGCTTCGGGGGGTTTTCCACGGGTTCTCTGATTTCCTCCCCACAGACTAAAGACATGCATTGTAGACTGATTGACATTTCTAAATAGTGTGAAGGGTGTCCCCAACCTTGTGCCCCGAGTTCCCTGGGATAGGCTCCAGGCTCCCCGTGACCCTGTGTAGGATAAGTGGTACAGAAAATGGATGGATGGATACTATGGAAACGATAACGAATGAATTAGTGCATTAATATAAACCTGTGATGTACAGCTACAGCAATTATTCTCAGAGTTGACCAACCACAATCCAGAATGCAGCAGCACTGTGGTTTGAAAGTTATTAAGGGGCAAGCACTGGACATGCATAGGCACCGTACTGGACTGGACTTCTTCTTCTTCTTCTTCTTCTTCTTTTTCTTCTATGGAATCTATGGCAGTCCATACAATGCTACATACTTTAATTTGTATATTTATTTATTTATTATTATTACATTGGGCACAGTGATAGACGACACTCTCACATTTTAGTGTGATCCGCTCAAGCGCTGTAGCACCACCAACAGGGCAAAGGTGGACATACTTTTACATTAACAACCCCACAATGAAACAGGATTTTCACTTTCATCTGATTCTTTGGGTCATTATGAGTTCCGAGGACACCATATTGGATTTAACAGCATTTAAATTAATTTTTGTTTTTACTTTTTTTTAAATGTATTTGGATCGAGGCATTTGGCGCGCAGAACGGTTCGTCCAAAACACGAAAATACATTCTGTCTTTTCACAGATTGTCTTCTGTTGCTAAGTGGTGGGACCAGAAAGTGCGTGGCCCCTTAATTGCTCCTTGCTTCTCCAATTGTTTTACAGCCTATAAAGTGTATGTGTGCATTGTTATGCTGCTGTTAAGCGTATATTGCAAGAGGGATAAAGGAAATAATTATTATAAAGTAATAATTAATAATTAGTCATTAGTCAGTGGCAATTCTATGCCAATCATCAGCCAAAAATCCATAATGATTAAATGTAATAAACATTTGTGAGTAGATTTATTAAATCAGAACTTCTTGAGGATGTAGGATGCTGTGGCAGAAACATCACGAGCTGAGAAACATCCAGGATTATTTCAGCAGTCTGGGGTTAGATGTGACACTTTAGTGCCAGATGTTTGATACTTTCATGTGGTTTTTTTCCCCCTTTAACATGCGAATGTAGCAGAAATGTGCCACGGACTATTTTAATATACAACTGAGCAGATTTAGCATGTCAACTACCAATGAATTACACTCGGAGACCTAGTAATCATGACCATGCTCCAGCTTTCTTTCTTTCTTTTCTCTAGATAGATAGATAGATAGATAGATAGATAGATCTATCTATCTATCTATCTATCTATCTATCTATCTATCTATCTATCTATCTATCTATCTGTCTGTCAATCTGTCTATCTATCTATCTATCTATCTATCTATCTATCTATCTATCTATCTATCTATCTATCTATCTAAATGTCTATCTATCTATCTATCTATCTATCTATCTATCTATCTATCTATCTATCTATCTATCTATCTATATATCTGCCTGTCTGTCTATCTGTCTATCTGTCTATATATCTGTCTGTCTGTCTGTCTGTCCGTCTGTCTGTCTGTCTATCTATCTATCTATCTATCTATCTATCTATCTATCTATCTATCTATCTATCTATCTGTCTATATATCTGTCTGTCTGTCTGTCTGTCTGTCTATCTATCTATCTGTCAATCTGTCTATCTATCTATCTATCTATCTATCTATCTATCTATCTATCTATCTATCTATCTATCTATCTATCTAAATGTCTATCTAACTATCTGTCAATCTGTCTATCTATCTATCTATCTATCAGTCTGTCTGTCCGTCCGTCCGTCCGTCCGTCCGTCTATCTATCTATCTATCTATCTATCTATCTATCTATCTATCTATCTATCTATCTATCTATCTATCTATCTATCTATCTATCTATCTATCTATCTATCTGTCTGTCTGTCTGTCTGTCTGTCTGTCTGTCTGTCTGTCTATCTATCTATCTATCTATCTATCTATCTATCTATCTATCTATCAGTCTGTCTGTCTGTCTATCTATCTATCTATCTATCTATCTATCTATCTATCTATCTATCTATCTATCTATCTATCTATCTGTCTGTCTGTCTGTCTGTCTGTCTGTCTGTCTGTCTGTCTATCTATCTATCTATCTATTTATGTATGTATGTATGTATGTAAATTTTTTTCTTTCAGTTGTTATTTTTTCTTGGTTAAAGCCGAGCAGATTTAGCGTGTCGGACAGACAAATGAATTACTCTAAGCATGACGTTCTCTAGCTTCAGCTTCTTTCTCATTTGTAGTGATGTTTTGTATTTTCCTCTCTTCCACCTGGAAGCTTCTAGCAGATGGCAGCGCCGGCATCGGGGCTTCAGCGATCTGATGTCCTTCAGCTCCTCATTGTCAGTGATAAATAAAAGTTATTTGGCGTTTGAGACGGAGTGGGAGGGTGGAAAGAGTGAGCTGGAGGAACTCATTTGTTTTCTCTCCTGTGTTCAGGGAGGAGGATTTATTTTCACACCACAGTGTAGGGATGGAGAATACCCCAGTGCTGGATGCAGCTAATAGTCACGCTTATATCTGTTTACTGCCGAACGCTTTCTAAATGAGGGAGCAGACTCTTAAAGGACAGTCGAGATTTTCTTCAGGCTAGTTCTCTTTCAGTAGCATTGACCAGGCTGATATTGCTCAAGTCAACTCAGTATAGTTGAGTGTAATAGTTTGCATCGCCCATGGATTTTGAGTGGAGGCGGTGGGGGGGGGGGGATAGTATTTCCCCCTTTTGTGCATACCATCACAAGAAAACAAAAAAAAAAATAAGCAAACAAACAAGCAAATAAATAAGTATTTTCAGTAATTGTTCGAGAAGAATTCAAATATGTGCTGGTACAGGACAACAATCATCTTCCGTGTTAACTTTTATCAGCTTGCTGAAATGGATTTCTAATTGCTTCAGTCAGTAAATCATACCACAGACATCCTTCTGGAGTAAAGTGAAATAAACTCATCATTCCGAGTGGCCAAAGAACGCAGTTAAATGTAGAACTGTCATCAATCAACAGGGCGTGTTATTATTATGGGATGCTCTGTGTAATGGGTGTTAATAACAGTGCATTACTGTAATAAATTATGTACACGAGAGTGTGAGGGATAAAGTGTGTTGGCTTTGGCTGTAAGCCCGTAGTGGTGAGTTAGTCTGACTTAGTGTGAGTTAGTCTGACTTAGTGTGAGTTAGTCTGACTTAGTGTGAGTTAGTCTGAGTTAGTGTGAGTTAGTCTGATTAGTGGGAGTTAGTCTGAGTTAGTGGGAGTTAGTCTGACTTAGTGTGAGTTAGTCTGAGTTAGTGGGAGTTAGTCTGAGTTAGTGGGAGTTAGTCTGACTTAGTGGGACTTAGTCTGAGTTAGTGGGAGTTAGTGAGACTTAGTCTGAGTTAGTGGGAGTTAGTCTGACTTAGTGGGACTTAGTCTGAGTTAGTGGGAGTTAGTCTGAATTAGTGGGAGTTAGTCTGACTTAGTGGGACTTAGTCTGAGTTAGTGGGAGTTAGTGGGAGTTAGTCTGAATTAGTGGGAGTTAGTCTGAGTTAGTGTGAGTTAGTCTGAGTTAGTTTGACTTAGTGGGAGTTAGTCTGAGTTAGTGGGAGTTAGTCTGAGTTAGTGTGAGTTAGTCTGAGTTAGTCTGAGATGGTCTGAGTTGGTCTGAGTTGGTCTGAGTTGGTCAGAGTTATTCTGAGTTGGTCAGAGTTAGTCTGAGTTGGTCTGAGTTAGTCTGAGTTAGTCTGAGTTAGTCTGAGTTAGTCTGAGTTAGTCTGAATTAGTCTGAATTAGTGTGAGTTAGTGTGAGTTAGTCTGAGTTAGTGGGAGTTAGTCTGAATTAGTGTGACTTGGTCTGAGTTGGTCAGATTTGGTCTGAGTTGGTCAGAGTTAGTCTGAGTTGGTCAGAGTTGGTGTGAGTTGGTCTGAGTTAGTCTGAGTTAGTCTGAGTTAGTGTGACTTGGTCTGAGTTGGTCAGATTTGGTCTGAGTTGGTCAGAGTTAGTCTGAGTTGGTCAGAGGTGGTGTGAGTTGTTCTGAGTTAGTCTGAGTTAGTCTGAGTTGGTCAGATTGGGTCTGAGTTGGTCAGATTTGGTCTGAGATGGTCTGAGTTGGTCAGGGTTGGTCTAAGTTGGTGTGAGTTGGTCTGAGTTAGTCTGAGTTAGTCTGAGTTGGTCAGAGTTGGTGTGAGTTAGTCTGAGTTAGTCTGAGTTGGTCAGATTTAGTCTGAGTTGGTCAGATTTGGTCTGAGTTGGTCTGAGTTAGTGTGAGTTGGTCTGAGTTAGTCTGAGTTGGTCAGAGTTAGTCTGAGTTTGTCAGATTTAGACTGAATTGGTCTGAGTTGGTGTGAGTTGGTCTTAGTTAGTCTGAGTTAGTCTGAGTTGGTCAGAGTTGGTGTGAGTTAGTCTGAGTTAGTCTGAGTTGGTCTGAGTTGGTCTGAGTTAGTCTGAGTTAGTCTGAGTTAGTCTGAGTTGGTCTGAGTTAGTCTGAGTGATAACAGGATAATGCTACACTGATGTGTTACACAAACTGGTTCACATTCAGGGAAAAAAAAATCCTTTATCTTTGTTTCTTTGGTTGTTTTTCTTTCTTCCTTTCTTTTCCTTTTTCTTTCTTTCTCTTTTACTTTTTTCTTTACTTCTTTGTTTCTTTCTTTTTCTTTCTTTCTCGTTTCCTTTTTCCTTATTTCTTTGCATTGCTTTCTTTCTCCTCTTTTTCTTACTTTATTTCTTTCTTTTATTTACTTGTCTTTGGTCCTTTAAAAAAAACCTTTTTATATATTTTTCAGAAGTTTCAATTTGATGCCTTAAATACAATTCTAACCAACGGACAAACAAACAAACAAATGAAACCACTCCTCTATAATCTACAACAGTATTTTTCATATGTACATCAGCAGTGCTTGTCAGTATGTGTGTATCTCTCTTTAATGATTTATATCAGTAAAAACATCATGTGTTGGATGTGAGCGTTGCAGTCTGGTGAAGTTTTATCACTTACTGTTTTTCTGTTTCTGTAACACATTGGCATCTGAAGCAGTTAATGAGATTAGGAGACACTGGGTCCTGCAAATCAGACCAATATGCTACACTAAACCTAATCAGTGCAGGAAGTAGCGTCATTATCTTTCTATATTCTGCTAATCTGCTGTCCAGCTCCTCTGAGTGAATGATGAAGAGATGGAGATGATGTTCACTGTGAGAGAGTTCGACTCCCATTTACTTTCTTAATCTGATTAGATTTATATCATCTGAGTTTTATCTGACTCTGCGCTGAGTAAACCGTGACTAAAGTGTTCAGCCACAACAACATTAGCAATCATTAAGTTTTTATTCAATCAGGGACTTTTCCTTAGAAACCCTCTGATTATTGAGGAACGCAGAAAACATTGTTATTGTGCTGTTTGAGGAAAATAATCAACAGCGATTAAGTGGAGTTACTCTAACCATCCTGATGTTGATTATTTTCCTATACCAGCATATCCTTAAGTGTTTTATTCCTGTTATACCACAGCAATTTGAGAACGAGTACAATTTTTATTATATACCTTTTTATCAATTTATATTTGCATATAACGTTGTGGAACGTTTAAGGAATACATTGCTTCCTGATCTCTTCCTGTTGAAGAAAGTCTTCAGGACAGAGGAGTTAGCGCTTTGTGTTTCTCTGTAACATGTTGTAACAAGCTGTGTTTGATCTTCCTTCTGTTATTCGCTTCAGGAGAGAGCGAGAGAAAGAGTTATTGGCAGAAAAATTGGAATCATTGGCAAAGCGCTTTGGTGTAAGAGGAACAAAACACGTCAGGATGTGTCCTTATGGGTAATTAATCAACATCAGCCTTGTATCGGTAAATCCGCTTCATCAGCATGGCACAAAGTGTTTTATTTCCAAATGACATAAATGTTGTATTGGATAATCCATTGATTAATTTATAGAAAGAAAGATATATATATATATATATATATATATATATATATATATATATATATATATATATATATATATACTGTATATATATTGGATCTGTAGACCTCTCGGTGTGATAAGACTTACAGTGCCTTGCGAAAGTATTCGGCCCCCTTGA
>JAFFST010055742.1:34241-54491 GCA_022414735.1 Noturus placidus
ACTTACAGCTGTAATCGCAGCAAAAGGTGGCGCTACAAAGTATTAACTTATGGGGGCTGAATAATTTTGCACGCCCAATTTTTCAGTTTTTTTATTTGTTGAAAAAGTTTGAAATATCCAATAAATTTGGTTCCATTTCATGATTGTGTCCCACCTGTTGTTGATTCTTCACCAGAAATTACAGTTTTATATCTTTATGTTTGAGGCCTGAAATGTGGCAAAAGGTCGAACAGTTCAAGGGGGCCGAATACTTTCGCAAGACACTGTATCTTATTATCTTGTTATGTGTAGATTTTTTACACAGGGTGAAGGTGTGTCTTGCATTGTTCACTAGATTAAGGTAATATTTTATACCTTGTAGGTAGAGTTGGGAAATTTGACTATATAAATATTCATATTCTGATAAATTGTCACAAAACACTTTTCTGCAATGTTGTGGATATCCATCCATCCATCCATCCATTTTCCATACTGCTTATCCTACATAGAGTCTTAAGGGAGTCTGGAGACTATCCCAGGGAACATAGAGTCAATGTTAGTATCAGAGTCAATGTTAATATCAGAGTCTGTGTCAATATCAGAGTCAGTATTAGTTTCAGACTCCATTTGAGAGTACATATTAATATCAGAGTCAATGTTAGTATCAGAGTCAGTGTTAGTATCAGACTCCATTTGAGAGTCCATATTAATATCAGAGTCTGTGTCAGTATCAGAGTCAATGTTAGTATCAGAGTCCGTGTCAGTATCAGAGTTAGTATTAGTATCAGACTCCATTTGAGAGTCCATATTAATATCAGAGTCTGTGTCAGTATCAGAGTCAGTGTTAGTATCAGAGTCCGTGTCAGTATCAGAGTCAGTGTTAGTATCAGACTCCATTTGAGAGTCCATATTAATATCAGAGTCAATGTTAGTATCAGAGTCAGTGTTAATATCAGACTCCGTTTGAGAGTCCATATTAATATCAGAGTCAATGTTAGTATCAGAGTCAGTGTTAATATCAGAGTCTGTGTCAGTATCATAGTCAGTATTAGTTTCAGACTCCATTTGAGAGTACATATTAATATCAGAGTCAATGTTAGTATCAGAGTCCGTGTCAGTATCAGAGTCAGTGTTAGTATCAGACTCCATTTGAGAGTCCATATTAATATCAGAGTCTGTGTTAGTATCAGAGTCCGTGTCAGTATCAGAGTTAGTATTAGTATCAGACTCCATTTGAGAGTCCATATTAATATCAGAGTCAATGTTAGTATCAGAGTCAGTGTTAGTATCAGAGTCAGTGTTAGTATCAGAGTCAGTGTTAGTATCAGAGTCCGTGTCAGTATCAGAGTCAGTGTTAGTATCAGACTCCATTTGAGAGTCCATATTAGTATCAGAGTCAATGTTAGTATTAGAGGCAATGTTAGAATCAGAGTCTGTGTCAGTATCAGAGTCAGTATTAGTATCACACTCCAATTGAGAGTCCATATTAATATCAGAGTCAATGTTAGTATCAGAGTCAGTGTTAGTATCAGAGTCCGTCTCAGTATCAGAGTTAGTATTAGTATCAGACTCCATTTGAGAGTCCATATTAGTATCAGAGTCAATGTTAGTATTAGAGGCAATGTTAGAATCAGAGTCCGTGTCAGTATCAGAGTCAGTATTAGTATCAGACTCCATTTGAGAGTCCATATTAATATCAGAGTCAATGTTAGTATCAGAGTCAGTGTTAATATCAGAGTCTGTGTCAGTATCAGAGTCAGTATTAGTTTCAGACTCCATTTGAGAGTCCATATTAATATCAGAGTCAATGTTAGTATCAGAGTCAGTGTTAGTATCAGAGTCCGTCTCAGTATCAGAGTCAGTATTAGTTTCAGACTCCATTTGAGAATCCATATTAATATCAGAGTCAGTGTTAGTATCAGAGTCAGGGTCAGTATCCCCCCTCCCTTCCCTGACGCCACGCTCTGTGTATTACTCTGTGCACTGATATCCCACAGAGAGCCCTTTCTCAGTGCAGCCTCTCATCATGATGCTTGAGTGCATGCACATAATCCTCCTTCCAGTTCTATGCTGTGAAGCTGCAGCTAATCACATCCACAGGGACACACAAAGCCCCCAGTGCAGTCGAACAGGGCTTCAGCACCGCATTTACCTGAAAGGGATGCGTGCCTTACGAACAAAATTGCAATTCAGTAGTAATAGTAATATGTGAAGGTGAGGAATGCTGACTACTGTTGACTTCTGTTCACACTCCTGATAGTTTCCCAGGAATCACACTAATGTACTATTTGGACAGGATAATATTTTGGTTAAGTAATGTTGAGTGATGTTTGTAATGATTATGTATATATGCATACACACAGGGTTTATAGAAGATAACATATGCCGTAAGCTTTCCAGACAAAGAATTACTGACATGATGGATTCAAATATGACTTAAATCCAAGAGATACGGGGATAATAATTACGTTACTCCACATTCCACATGTAAAACTATCCATTCATCCATCCATCTTCAACCGCTTACTCCTTTTCAGGGTCACGGGGAACCTGGAGCCAATCCCAGGGAGCATCAGGCACAAGGCGGGGTAACTAATCTGGTCCAAATAGGCTTCAGTCTCATCCTGGTGAAATGCCACATCAATCCTCAGCTCTGACTTCCTGATTGATTGTGTAAAAGATATATTATAAAAACATGGCAATAATCCAAATTGGCTTCATCATTGATCCACTCCTCTGCCTCCTATTTAAGTCAGTATCGATAATAAATGAGCTCCCTGCATTTGGTCTGAGTCCTAGGGGACGATCACGGCTTTCAAGCAAATTAGAAATTGGGAATTGGCCCTTTTTGTGGCTCCATACGGAGAAGTCAGATCGCCGCACATGGCTGGGTTTAATGAGTCACCAGGGGAGGGGAGGGGAGGGGAGGGAAGTGGGGAGTTGGGGGGTTGTGAAAGGACATTTTGGATTTCGGGGACACCAGCTTTTGGCCCGAGAGTCCTGGAGGGCAGCTGGGTACACCACCTGTTAAAGAGCTGTGAAGTGGATCTCATCTAAGACTTGGCCACTGCACCAGACTCCCAGTGGGCCGAGTGAGGGATAAAAAGAGGAATAAAAAGTCATGTCATGTGACTAAACACAATGTTTTGTGGGTGATTTCTGTGATTTGAGTCAAATAGGTGTAAAGTAAATTAGGAGTAAAGTACATTATTACGTAATTTAAAATCCATACAGTTTTATTTTATGTAAGCTACTTTTCCTTTCCTCTTCCCTCATCCGATTGTATAAGTTTGTTTATTGTTCTCCACGTCTTTTGACTCCACATACCAGTGTGATTGGACTGTTTATTTTCCCTAGCTTATCATATCAGATCACGCAGCATACTTGAGCCGCAACTGGAGTTATAATAATCATGGAGGTGGTGGGTGGAGATGTGGACGATGCCACAAGCAGCATGGTACCACACCGGAACATCAATGAGTGAACATGCAACAGATTTTTGAAGTCAAGCCCTGGAAGTTCAACAGCGCTCTCATGTCATGTCGGCTTTACCTTGAGGAATTTAGCCAATAATTTGAAGAATTTCAGCTTTATGCTAACTAGGTTAGCTAGCGTTATAAATCCTAACTACTTCGTACTTAAGTAGGTTTTAGGATGGGGGCTTTTATATTTTCTGGGATACAACAATAGTTTTATTGAGTAAAACTTTTCAGTACTCTTTCATCCCTGGTTTTAACTACGGCTGATAAGTCATTTATAACTTTTAATCCTGTCAGGCATAAATGATTAATAAGCACATGCTTGCATGCAAACGAATGTTGACTCAGCCATTAGCATGCATCACAGAAATTTAAAACGGAGGTAAAATCATTAGTGCTGAAAAAAGATCTGTCTACAATATACTTCAAGACTTCAATAGTCTTCAAGTCAAAAATTGTCCGAAAGTACAGAAAATGTGTATTTCTGTGCATACAGAGGGGTCTGGGATCACACTGAAACACTGTTTTGCTGTTTTGCTGTCCCTGTCAGCCATGTTGGATTGGGAAGTGCACTTAACTTCAACACGTGTTGAAGTAATAAAATTCAGCATTATGCATATTAGTGTGTACAAGAACCTCAGAGAGGTTTATAGATGATTTACGTCTAATATAAATTCCCCTCGCCACTTTAAATGAACCGACTTCAATTCGTGATAGGGTTAATGCTGTGCTGATCTTAAAAACACTATAGCAACGTGGTTTATTCTCCTGCCACCGAGGGCCATGACTACCTCAGTGATAGAAAGTATGTAATAATGTTTATAACGTGACGCAATATCATACATATAATGGTGTCAGTGCACAAACAGACAGTTTTATGATGTGTTCTTGTACAAAAAGTAATATCCCTGTGTGCCATCTCTCTGATTATTTATGCAGTAAAGTTAGTTACAGCATTGTATTTCTGTTCAAGTAATAAAAATGTATATTTATTTGGTGTTGTTTTTACTGTTGCGATTGCAGCCATGGACCCCGTCTCATGTTTAAAAGAAAACAATCAGACCATCTCATAATAACACGCCACACACTACTCTATTATTACTATTAACCCCATTAGGCAAATATGAGTCACTATGTTTATTTATTTATTAATCCATTAAAGCTGTTTATTTCTGACCTTTCTACCTACATTATCCAAATTAATTGATTGATTTTAAAATATTTTGTTTTAAATAAACCACCTACACTATATGGCCAAATGTATGTGAACACCTGACCGTGTCATCCATATGTGGTTATTCTCCAAACTGTTGCCACGTAGTTTTAAGCCCACAATTGTATTGAAGGTCTTCGTATGCAGTAACATTACAATTTCCCTTCACTGGAACTAAGCATCCCGAACCTAATGGTGAGAAGAGTGGGGGTCATTATAACAGCCAAGGGGGAATAAATCTGGACTGGGATGTTCAGCATATGGGAGTGATGGCCGGGTGTCCACAAACCTTCGGTCACATTGTATATCTTTTCGTTTTATTAACAGTGTGCTTAGGTTGTCAATGCATGGAACTGTAGACTATGAAATAAACATCGTCTATTTAAACGTTTTAATTCACACGTCCTTTCGTTCAGGTACACTAGTAGCAGTTGATCTTTTTCCTGATCATCAGTTAGCATACACATACTGTAGTCAGAGACAGTTCAGGAGACGCAAAGTACATTAGCTGAAACACTAAGCTACTAATGAGACCAAAAAAGCTCTATATTCACTACTTACAGGAAATGCTGAGTAATTAAATATAGATGGGATGTCATTGTGTTTGGTGGTCTGGGAAAATCCTTCAGAAGGCACTGTGGCTGAATTCTGGGTGAACTTGAAGTTAGGGTTTTATCTGTTTAAATCTGCCTATAACATACTTGGACAACACAGCTTTAATGACTGAGGTTTATAACTCCAATCTGCTGCCCAGTCCCGAGATTTAGTTGCCCAGAAACCTAACTGACAAAGCTAAAATGTAATAGCTAATATAATGTATCAACGTACAGATATTTAACTAGTTAAGTAATACTAACTAGCTAAACTAAATTAATTTCCAGAGAAGAACAACTCTGTGTAGTCGTATAACATGTTGTTGGCGTGTGTTTGGGCTATATGAGCTTTGGTCTAGATAGTGTTTTTTCTTTTGATATGTGTAGGAAGCAGGAGCGATACTGTATCTAGCTTTGTTTTCATCCAAGTTGTGAATTCAAATCGGAATATTGCATTAAACATTTGCGAATAAAGCACCGTTTCCATCCCACGTGTTCAACAAAACAAAATCGTCACTTGTGGAGAAGCTGGTACAAAGTATCAATACAAATGGAAGTTGTTGCTCTGTGGAATTTTTACGTTTCTGAACCAATGAGCCAATCACATGATTTGTTGAGGCGAAGTCACATGACTTTTTTTTTTAATGCACATCCAGGTATTTATCTGGTAAATCAAATTTTAAAAATTATCCACTTCAAATGAGTTCACAAGTTTTTTATTTCATTTCAGAGATTTTATTCACATTATGTTTAAACTGTAAAGCTTTATGTCACGAAAGTCAATATAATGTTGAATTTTATTCTTTCTCTTGTTGTTGAACCAGGTAATTATGAATAAAAAATAAATAAATCCCCCGAATAGCCCAGGCACTAAAGCTGCTTTTCCCAGGCACGCAGGTTAGTGATTCCTATCGATATCAACTATTGCTGCTCCTGCGCCGCAGTCAGAATGGGGGTCTTTAAATGCAATTTTCTCCCGTTTCACTTCAAAATGCCAGAACGTTATTTCGTGCAAAATGTCAACATTTCAGTTCAGGAAAAACTTTAGCTTTCAGTATACAAAGTGTGGTTCAACATGTAAAAAAAAAAAAAAAAAAATCACCATGTACTGTAAAGGGTTTTCCCAGGCTTCAACAGATATGTGATGCCTATATATGTTATGTAGTTATATCCTGCACATCCCTGGTGGGTTCCACGGAAACATGTCAGGAATAAAGCTCATATGAACTCCAGGACAGATTGTAGTCTGTTGAGGTCAGAAGCTGGCATACACCTCCTTCTCATCCTCATGCCAACCACCTTATTACAATCAGAATTAGCATTTAGCATCAACAGTGCTCATAGTGCTGACCGCATGCTTCACTGAGCATTATGCACTCTCTGTCTGTCTGCCGTTTATCCCGTCACCGATGCCAGCCTTCTTTATGACAGACTGGTGAATCAGCTGGCTCACTTTTCCTTCCACTCCCTCCGTGCTGGCCCAAATTAACCTCCTGTCAGTGGGCCACAATGGAAGTGGGCATGGCCCGGTCTGATTTATCCCACATTTAGCCTTCAAAGGGGGTAAGTGACCCCACCCTCCCCTCCGTGCTCTGCAACAGGCCCTGCCTGGGAAAAGACTGACAGTCTATTAGGCAGACAGTGTGACAAGTCTTGATTTGGGTGTGTCTCTGGTCAACGAGTGTATTTAAGACTAAATAGGACGTGTGACAGTCGATGTGTGGGTGTGTTTGGAGTGGGTGGTCTGGGTTCTGCCCATATGCTCTCTGGAAGAGTCTGGGACAGAAATATAGACTCTACATGTTTGAGAGACACTATCATTTCGCTTCCATACCCACCCAAGGATCCCGATTCCATCTTTATGGATTAGTAGCACATGTTTGATTCGATCTGTCCGTTACAGACCTGTCGCGTCACTGTCCTGCGTTGTCCTCGATTATGACAATGTGGATCCAAAGATGCGGGCTCCTTAACGGACTTCTTTTCTGGAGTCTGGTTCTTAGCCCTCGCTCTTCTCTGCAAATCTTAGTCCCTGTGTTACTCCCTACAGACTCGGGCACTGCAGAGGCGGCTAAGGAAGGGGTCACGCCGGCCCCCGCCTCAGGACACGATGAAGACAACACCCTGGCCTACACAGGTACTGTTACCGCTGCTTCTTCTATTCATCTATGGTGTCCGTCTGCGTTTGTGCTGCTCGGGTTATACTTCACACTTAAACAAGTAACACGGTCAAAAGTAGCAGGGTTTTGTTTTAGCACAGACTTAGGAAATACACAACTATAGATAACTAGCATCCATTCTAATGTACAGAAGTTCAGAAAGGCAGTGAGTCATCAATATTTCTCTGTGCTCTTATTTTGTTATTTTTCTCAAAGATCTCGAGATTACAAAGGCTGTTATTTTATCACGATGTTTAAAATTCACAACATGGATGAGAGCATGTTTTTCCTTCAATCAGGGACTGACACAAGAGGAAATGGCTGTATGTTCGTCAGTGCTAGACAATTTCCAGATTAGTATCCGAAGACAACTCAGAAATCTGCAACCGGCGTGGACATTATAGTGATCCTGAACGTCAAAATCTTCGGAAATACGATGTAGTCACTACAGATTCGGCGTGGTACCAGTATATGACCGTGTGTCACTGGGCACCACAATGTAATGCTAGTATGCTAGTGCTTGCAAACTCAGAAGAAAAATAAGGTGTGATCTCGAGATAACAGTAAAAAAAATAAATAACTCGTGGCCTTTCTGGACTTTCATACAAATGGCATGATGTCATTAAGGAGATTTATTATTAATGTCTTCATCAGTATCACGATATCATTGAAAATACAGAATGATTTATGGCAGAATTTTCTATTTAGTTCTGTCCTGAATTGAAGGGAAGCTATTTCACATAACAGATGTTTACATATAGTCCACAAGACAAGATAATAGCTGAATTTATAAGTAATTACCCCGTTCAAAAGTTTACGCATCCTTGATTATTAATACTCTGGATGATCCAAGGCATGATGTGTTAATGTTTTGTGAGAGTCGTTCATGAGTCCCTTTTTGTCCTGAGCTGTTAAACTGCCCACTGTTCTCCAGAAAAATCATCCAGGTCCTGCACATTCTTTACTTTTCCAGTATCTTCTGCATATTTGACCCCTTTCCAACAGTGGCTACGTGATGTTGAGATCCATCTTTACACACCGAGAATGACTGAGGGACTCGTACACGACTATTACAAAAGGTGCAAACATTCACTGATGCTCAAGAAGGCGACATGATACGTTAAGAGGCCCGGGGGAGGGGGTGTAAACTTTTGAACAGGATGATCGGTGTAAATTGTGAGTATTTTGTCTTCTGGGCGACATGTAATGATCTTACTAAGAGTCTGAAGGGCGGTACTAAGAGAAAACAAAAGATCTTTAAACAAAATAATGACAATTTACACTGATCATCCTGTTCAAAAGTTTACACCCCCTCCCCCTGGCTCTTAATGTATCATGAGGGGAAAAAAACAAACATGAGATGCCAGGTTATAGAGTATTTCTGAAAATATTAGCAAACTAGTAGACTAATTCAAGATAAGGATGCAGCAAACACACCACATGGCTCCTACATATTCTCTCAAGGTCTTTGTTTGTCCCCTGAGCTTCATATCTCACGCCCACATGAAAGTAAAATCCTCCCGCTCAAGCACACCTCTCATCTCAATCTCATCCCTGTGAACCATTCCGGCAAGTTATCTTAAAGCAAGAAAAAGAACAGTGCTTCTTTTATTCATAACTGTATTTGTAAAACACATTATCACTCTATTCATCGCCTTTCAATGATGGGGTCAAAATGAAGACTGTGTTATTAAATCCGGTTAGAGTTTTGAGTCGTGGCCTTGAATCCTGATCTCACAACCGAGTTCATTTTCCTTCCTGGTCTTTCTGTTCACCGTTATTAACTGCAAAGTTTCCTGCCTGCGGCTTTCCAACCTCAAATCCTCTATGTTTCTGCTTAAATGGTTTCTCCCTCTCAGAGCGGATGTGGGCCACTTGCGTACAATCGAGTGTATCTTCAGAGCATGCCTTCGGAATGCGCTCATTTTCACTCTAAACCGAAAGACATGGCAAGCGCGTGCCCTGCCTTTAGGCTCCGTCTCACTCGAGATGTAATTACCTCGCTTGAGAGTGTGCTGATGCTTTCTGCTTCTTATTCCCCATCCAATCTCTATTCACCGCACCGACCTTGGAGCTTAATCACGTCCACCGGGCGACACTCTCATTGTCACACCGGGTTAATTCTGTCAAAAAGGGTCTGGAGTGGAAGAGAGATCAGCAGTACATAAGTCTGATTATTCAGGACCATCCTGCTCGGTGCACTGAAGAGCCCTGAAAACCTGTTCTGTAATTGTTGTTGTGGTGATTAGCATGGGTGAGAGGACGCCAAGCAGGCCAGCCTTCGCCATTCTGCATCCAATGCATTATAGACACAAATAAGCGTCACATTTCCACAGACGGAGGCTCTTGGGTAGGCTTCGGGCTGAATCAGATAGGCTGTATGAAGAGGGGGAAGGGCGTCAGGGGAAAAGTCAAACGCCCCTCTTTTGTGTATCTGGACGTCCATATGGTGCCTTTATGTCTGTCTGAATAGTGTGATTCTGACTGATATAGTGTATTTAGAATGAAGGGTGTGAAATAGCAGCTTGAGGAACCTACAGTCACTCAGACACGTATGAGCTGGAGTCTCTAACGTATGTAAGAGTGCAACCTAGTACACTTTATAACCACAGCGCTGTTAAGTTCTGGATTCTGATCGGTCAGAATGTGTTGATTCGTTTTGCTAATATGACAGCAGCATTAATATCACGGTTATCATTTTTATAGTAGCGGCTCGTTCGTATGGACTCGTACGCCGGATGCTCCACGTAAACCAATTAAAAAAAGGTGTTTAATCGTTGATATGGTGAGGTTTTCTGTAAGGAGAGCTTTACCGCAACACAGGGAAGGAAGGAGTCTCCAGTGTCAGAGATTTGAAATGGTAACATGACAAATTCGTCTTATTAGCGTCAAGGGAGAGAAAAATGTGGATAAAAATATGTATAGTAATGATAGAATTAATGTATTGGACAGATTAATAATCTCAGACTTTATTGATTACAGCACAGTTTGCATACCCCAGCATGTCAGGGAGTAGGGGTCACTATGCTGGATCAGCCATGATACAGCGCCCCTGGAACAGAGAGGGTTAAGGGCCGTGTTCAAGGACCCGGCAGCTTGGCAGTGCTTGGGCTTGAACCCCCAACCTTCCGATCAGTAACCCAAAGTCTTAATCACCAAGCCAGCACAACACCACTTAGTGTAGCTTAACAGTGTTATTTAATGACTTGTTTGTTATGTTCCTGGAAGATTAGAACATTTTGAAAGTATAACTTGGTATGTTGTTGTTTTCAGTACAGACAGACAGAACAACACATATTACACCTCCACCAGGATGTTGAGGGTTAGGTGGACTGTTAATCCAGGTGACGTCCCAATTTGTTATGCTTTTGTGTAGAAAATCATGCGTAATCAAATCAGTATCAGCACTGTCCATGACTTATCTGAATTTCAACGTTGCTCCACAGTTCCCATGTCGCTGCAGTCCACATTTTAATACATTTGTGAGCAACAACATCGAAGCTGTAACTTCCTGTCCAGGTTGTCACTTTTCAGAAACAAAACATGGTGTCTTTGTGGATGTCACACGTGATACTTACAACAGAGGTGTGTAGTGGGTTCAGCAGATTGCATCTCGTTTCTTTCCTGGCTGGATATCTGTGTGTGTGTGTATGTGTGTGTGTGTTGGGGTGAAATGTCTTGCTGTGGGTTGTAAATCTGCAGAGAACCTGTACTCTGAGCTCCTCTGGTGCATGTTGTGAGGTCAGCGGCACAACATATCCCATCCATCATATTTATAGCACTCCTCACAGCAGCAGGCTTGTTTTGGCAGCTGACAGCAGCAGGGAGACAGAGAGCGGCCTTTTAGTGGGTTGTTTTCCCCTTCCTCTTTCATGAGAAGGACAGAACACGGAGACAGGACAAAAAGGTGTTGTGGTGATGTGACCAAGATGGAGTGCGTCAGCGAAAGAGAGTGTGATATCAAAGGTCATGTTGAGGATCCGTTAACTGGATGACGGCAAACGCTCGGCACACTCAGAAGGACGTAGATGTGGAGGACGTGGTTATTTTACTCTCCCGGACTTCAAACTCTGCAATTCCTGTGTTTATTTATATGATTATACATATTATCTCCTGCAAAGATTCAGGCTGAATAAGTCACTCGTAAGGTGAACGGATTAGTATCAATAGTCATTTGTTTCATTCACTTACTGATGAAGTGGACCTGGGATTGACCGGTTCATTAGCAAATTACTAGAGCAAATAATCTCATGGTGGTGGTTTATTAAAGGAACCTCTGAAAAGATTCTGTGCTTTTTGGGTCAGTGAAGTGAATCATTTGGATCATGTCTGAGATTTAGTGGATCGGTGTGTATACCGAGAGTCTCTCCTTTTGCATTTAGTGAGTCATTGCTTGAATCAGCGAATCATTCTTTCATGACTCAAATTCAATCCTTCCACAATCAGTGAATCGGTGTCTGAATCTTGACAGATTCACTCTGAATCGTGACAGAGATTCACTCCTTTCGCATTCATTAAATGACAGTTTGAATCAGCAAATAATTATGTCATGCTGAGATTCTGTCCTCATGCATTTCTTGAGTCAGTGTTTCAATCTGGGAATCTTTCTGTCACGACTGAGATTCACTCCTTTCCCATTCAGTGGATTGGCATGTGATTCAGTGAATCTATCTATCATGACTGAGATTCACTCCTTTCCCATTCAGTGGATCGGCATGTGATTCAGTGAATCTATCTATCATGACTGAGATTCACTCCTTTCCCATTCAGTGGATCGGCATGTGATTCAGTGAATCTTTCTATAATGACCAAACCGGAATTAATCTAAATGAATCATTTAATTGACCAGAATCAAATTACTTGACTCAAAAATTCCAGCTCTAATAATAAGCAAGGGTTAAATTTGTGTGAAGAGCTCTATTCTGATACTTGATATAGAAAAATACATCATTGCATGGCTTAATGGTGATAATGATACATAATGTCATAATGATATAATACAGATTCATGCAGCTTTATTTCAGAAAAGAACCTACAAAAAAAGTGTCAATGGAACCTCAACTGGAATCGTGAGTCGGGATCAGATGAGGACAAAATTGTGAAATCAACCATCAACAAGGAGAAGCGCATAATCCCAGTGACACTTTGGAGCTGTTTTGTATCTGTAGCAGGATGTTTAAGGCCAAAGGCTGGTTGCCAGGAGATTAAAACTTATTCGTAGATGAAACCTGAAAATAAGATAATGTATCAGAACATACTTCCAAATCATCAGAGAAATGGTTGCATGAACACATTTACATTTATTCATCTCTTTTATCCAAAGCGACTTACAAATGCGACACACTCACACACCAATGGTAGCAGAGCTGCATGCAAGGTGCTAGCTTGCCATCGGGGGCAACTTAGGGTTCAGTGTCTTGCCCAAGGACACTTTGGCATGGGATCACCCGGGCCGGGATTGGAACCGCCAACCCTACGATTAGTGGACAACCCTCTCTACCGACTGAGCCACAGCCGCCCTAACACAAAGTCAGTCTATCGCAACGGTCATCTCAGTGTATGGATTTGATTAGCGTCTTCGGACTCTGACTCGTGGAACATGAAAGGAGCAAATCTGTGTCAGGATAGAAAGATTCACTGCATCCATTTCATCGACTTCATCAGCAACTGAATGAAACAAATGACTGCGGGTACTGATTCGTTAACCTTAGTGACTCATTCAGACCGAATGGTTTGCAGGACAGACATATTCAGTTCTACGTTCAAAACATCAAACTCGATGATGGGCTCACAGCCGTCGAGCTCTTAACCAGCACTTTGGATGGATATTTAAACTGTGAAAATGTTTTAAGGACTATATAATAATAGAAAAAAACCACACAGCCAGACAAAAAGGTTTTGTTTTCTGAACCTGCAAAAGTATTGCTTTGGCTGTTGCCTAGCAACAAACTCTCAGAAAGGGAATGATATAACTGAATTTCAATCAAGTGTCAGCAAGTGAAATAGTGATGACATTAACAAAAGCACTTCTTATTCACTTCTTATTCTGGGTAAAGTGACCTTAAAAATAATACAGGAAAATAAAGCCATGGTTAATCTCTGATGCGCCTTTGTATTTTACAAAAGACATGGAAATCTTTGGGGATGCAAACTTTTGAGTGCTCTAATAAAGAAAACCTTGTCGGTGTTATATTTAGGCTGTATGTTGTAACCGGGTTGCAATAAGAAACATGATTAAATAAAATGATTTTGTTTTGTAGATAAATTGCAAAATGGTGCAACTTTAAATGGTATACTTTATATTTTTGCAACAAAAGCATTTCTGAAATGACTTTCTAAACAGCTTGATGTTAGAAATGTGGTGTCTAATACCTAATTTGCAACAACCCAAATAATCGACTGACATTTTATACAACAATGTTCTCTTGAAGTTGACCAATAATGATGGATTCAATTATACAGCCAAATCCTGCAAAAGTATTATTGTGTTATCTATTTTTTTGTTTCTGTAATCACGTGCTATTGTCATGGCCACGCTGCGTAATTCTGAGCTCTCTTTCTTCCTTTCATTCTTCATCACCCCAAGTCTCCTGCTGGGCATCACTCCTCAGCGTTCCACATGAAGGGCTTCACGAAGTGACAAAACAGAACCAGATTTGTTCAGCTTGCCGTTCAGTATCCTCCAAAGACCCTCATGTTTTTTTCTCACGGCTTGTGGTTGGTATGAAGAATGAGTCCTCTATGCTGTTTGTTGTACTCTTTGCACTCCACTATTTTGTGTCTTTCACTGTGATGATGTGAGGGTCTTTTTGGTAATGGAATTACTAGAGACACATACTTTTTCATACCACTCGTGGTAAGTTGTGTTGTGAATAGCAATAGCATGCTATTGTGAATGGCATGCCCATACTATTCAAATAGAAACCAGTTTTCTATATAATTTGAAATGTTAATTAATTTCATTTTAGAGTAAATCAAATAGACTTTTCCCCTTTTTATGTGATGCTTTTTGCAATACAAATGATCTCAAAGTAGCTTTAGAGACATCATTAACCAGCAGTGAGCAGGCCAAGGACAACAGTGGCAAGAAAACCTGTCCTAAGACAGAGCTGAGGTGGACAAAACCAAGATTCAGCTTGGGGATAGCGTCCTACGCTGCCTGGTGAGGTAGGAGCTTGTATGCATCAGGATGACAGGAGCAGGACATTGTAAAATTCAGGAGTAGGAAATTGTAGGCCTCATTTTTGCAGGAGTGGGAGTTTGTAGGCTCCAGGTTTGTAGGAGTGGGAGTTTGCAGGAGTGGGAGTTTGTAGGCTTCAGGTTTGTAGGAGTGGGAGTTTGTAGGCTTCAGGTTTGCAGGAGTGGGAGTTTGTAGGCTTCAGGTTTGTAGGAGTGGGAGTTTGTAGGCTTCAGGTTTGCAGGAGTGGGAGTTTGTAGGCTTCAGGTTTGTAGGAGTGGGAGTTTGTAGGCTTCAGGTTTGCAGGAGTGGGAGTTTGTAGGCTTCAGGTTTGTAGGAGTGGGAGTTTGTAGGCTTCAGGTTTGCAGGAGTGGGAGTTTGTAGGCTTCAGGTTTGCAGGAGTAGGATTTTGTAGGCTTTATGTTGGCAAGAGTACAGTAGGAGCTTGTAAACTTTGGAATGGTAAGAATAGGAGCTCATTGCCTTCAGGATGGCAGAACTTGGAACTTTTTGAGCTTCTGGGCAGCAGGGTGGCAAAAGAAGTTGCAGGAGCTTGTAAGTTGCAGGTTTGTAGGAATATCTTGTTGCCTTCAGGATGTCAGAAATTGGAGATTTTAGACTTCAGGATGGCTGAAGAAGAAAAATCTGGACATCAGCTTGGCAGGGGCCAGAACTTGATGGCTTTAGGATGGAGGAGAAAGCATTTATAGTCTTCAAGATGACAGGGGTAGGAGCTGTCATGCTTCAAGACAGCAGGTGCAAGGTTTGGCAAGCTTCAGGATGGTATGCTTCAGTAGACTTTCAGATGGCAGGAGAAGGGGCTTTTATGCTTCAGTAGGGCAGCAGAATTATAGGCCTCAGGGTGAGAGGAGGAGGAGCTTTTGGGCATCAGTGAAGCAAAAAGGAGCTTTTAAGCTTCTGGATATGAGCTTGTGGGCTTTGGGATAGCAGGAGTAAGGATTTATAGGCTTCTGGATGGTAGGAATAGGAGCTTGTTGCCTTCGGGTTGGCACAAGTAGGTGTTTGTATACTTGAGAATGGCAGAAATCAGAGCTTGCGGGCTTTTGGATGGTAGCATTAGAGATTTACAGGCTTTTGGATGGCAGCTTTACAGACTTACAGGCTTTAGGGTGGCAGAAACTGGAGCTTGTAAGCTTTGGGGTGGCAGGAATAGGAAGTTGTAGGCTTCTGGATGTTAGGAATAGGAGATTGTCACTTTCAGGTTGGCAGAAGACATTGCTTGTATGCTTTGGCAGGTGAAGGAGTTCTTTTATGCAGGGCAAGAAGATTGCACTGTAGGCTTCAGGACTGCAGTAAAATAGGCCTTCAGGCTTCAGAATGGCAGGAGTATGACACCGTAGGCTTCATGTTGTTTGGTGCAAGTGCTTGTAAGCTTCAACGCAATAGTAGCAGGTTTTAGTAAGCTTCAGGATGCTAGAATATGAGCTTGTTGTTTTTGGGTTGGAATAATTTAGAGCTTGTAGGGCTTCAGGATGGTAGGAGAAGAGGCTTGTAGGCTTCTGAGTTATAACAGTAAGGTCTGGATGGGAGCAGGAACTTGTCACTTGTAGAATCAAATATTTATGGGTTTCTTACAGGCATGTGTGGATGAACAATCTCCTGGCTCAGGTAAGGTCTAGAGGACTGGACACTAAAGATAAGTGAGAGTGTCCAGAGTTTCCCATTGAGAACACCAAAGTGAATTTGTCACAGTCAGACATGCAGAGCGACCGAGACAGATTCTCAGTTGCTGTGGCAAGTCACAGATTTTCTGCTTGGAAATACGTAGAGAGATGACAGGTGAGCACTTCAGGGGTTTTGCACAGTCCCTGTCAGTTTACCTGTGCATGAGAGACTGCCATGGAATCTCAGCATCTCATTCTCAATCTGTCTGCCAGGTTTCTGTACAGCTCCCCTTTTAATTATATGTCTTTAGTGGTCTTCCAGGTTAATACAACTAACAAGTAAGAAAACATTAGTGCTACCATTTTAGCATCGTGCACTAAATCCACAGGTCTGAATCATCACTCATTGGCTTTGTGGAGTTGCTTGGTGTCTTAAACAGATTTGCTGATGTGGTTTCCGACTCCATGTGACACAATGCTATCCATAAAATATCCAGAGATAAAAACATTGTAGCTTAGAATATTGAAGCAGGAACACTTTCTTTCTTCCCCAGCACATACTTTGGTGTCATTTCACACAGCAACAGACTCAGATAAAGGGTGTGGGCTGAAATATCGAGGTGAATTGGTATGTTAAAAATTATTTACTTGATTATGCACTTCCAATTTATTTGTATATATATATATATATATATATATATATATATATATATATATATATATATATAACCCTTAACTGCTCAGTTATGACAACGTTTCCCATCCTGCACTGCGGCCTACAAACATGGCTGCCATGGACTACAATTCCCACAACTCTCATTCATTCTAATCACGCACTCCTGCATCCAATCTCACACACAATACACAACAGTTTAAAAGGACTTTCTAGGCATTCACTTTTGACGGAGTATTCTGTCACAAATTCTAAGTAATGAAGGTTAGGACGGATGCAAATACAGATAAGAGTTTAATGAGAGAGAGAGAGAGAGAGAGAGAGAGAGAGAGAGGCAGAGGCCAATCCAAAACACGAGACATTAGCGAAGTCAAGAAACAGGCAAAGGGTCAGGCTTGGTACGGTGTCATTGCTTGGTACGGTGATAACACTAATATTTCACCAATAGTGAATACCTAGAAAGTCCTTTTGGGGAAAGCAATGGCAAACTACCCCACTACTTCTGCCGAAATGCTTTGTGGATCACATCGATGAAATACATGGAGAAGTGATGACCCATAAAGTGATCGAAGGTCGGTCTCGACTAATCGGTGATAGAGAGAGAGAGAGAAAGTCCTTTTAAACTGTTGTGTGATCGTGTGTGAGATTAGATGCAGGTGTGTATGATTAGAATGAATGAGTGTTCTGGGAATTGCAGTCCATGGAAGCCATGTTTGTAAGCCACAGTGCAGGATGGGAAATCTATCACTGGTTTACTGTGATATGACACATGTAATTGTAGTCATGTCAAATCCATCAAGTCCTTAATGTCCTCAAAATAAAGCCATCTTTGTCTACAGTTTGTTTGTTTTGATTTCACCGATTACTAACCGGCGTTCAGTTTTAGTCTGCTTTATCTGCTGTGAGAAACACGACCGTCTCTGTGAGCAGAATTCTGCCCTTATTATTCAGCAGTGAATAGTATAACCAAAAGCACGTCTTGGCGGTTCAACTACGTTTGGTACAAACGTATCTTTGGAACGTGTCTTTGCTCCGAAGCATATGACCTCGACTGGAAACCCCAACTGGAGACAGGCCAATGACATCAGTAAAGCAATGAAACCTCGCACTCGTGTTAATTCAGGTGAAGGATGAATACAACAGCACTGCTTATGGACAGTAGGTCATTTCATTTACATATTCTGCTGTCATAGACGTAAAGATGATTTGCTGTCTCTCATCAAGTCCGGGCTAACACCGTGACACCACTTTATTTTATGGCTTCCTGAGATGTTCAGGCTTTCACCACCGCCCTCTGAAAAGGTCTTCGGACTATTTCACTGCTAAAATGTGATCATTAATAATAAATGATTCCTATAACTTCTAGTTTATTGAGTCTGACACGATGCACTGGCTGAGCTGCATTACAGGACGAGTCAGAGATGCGTTTATGAGGCGCTGTTTCACCATTTAGTCTTCATTTGGTTGTTATCAGCTCAATGTAACCTTTGCCCTTTAATTGAGTTTTATGGGCGTGGCTATATGTTAACGTGCCAAGAAAGCGCTTGGTAATTTTCAGCCGATTGGCATTTACCAGCGTACACGTGTGAGTGTATAGAAAATACGTGAAGATTTTGTAAATAAGGTATGAATTTTCCGTTTGGTTTGTCAAATCATTTAAACACAAGTTTCTTGTTTATTTTTCTTTTAAACCTTTTTGAAAACTTTAAAAACTTTTTTTTTCCTTCACAGCAGGAGTATTATAAACACCCCAGAGTGTTCGCAATTATCTGCATGTTTTTCCGAATGATTGTTAAATGTGAATCGTTTCGGGAGGAGTTGTCTGCCAGTCGTAATTGTTCCAGAATAAATACACAACACTTTGTAACACCAGTGGAAGTCAGTAGGGGGTTGTGTTAATTACCATGATGCCATGCGTTGAAAATTAGTCCACACATGGTGTGTGAGAGATATTCAGAACATAACGACATCTTTAAAAAACTGTAGCCATTTCCCACTCACGTGGGGCATTCAGAGCAGGTTTTTGCTTCTCGGCGGGAGGAACGTTTTTGTTTGAGGCCGTGTTGTTGTGTTAGGTGATGCAGGCTGCAGAATGGGAGGCATTAAAAAGTCCTCGTGAGTTTCTCACCCGCCGCCCCGTGTCACCTCCTGGCCCTCGTACTCCGGTTTCAGGAGGGGGAGTCTGTCCAGTGAAAGAGACGTCACAGCATGGAGTCCATCCACAGTATTAGCGTCCACACACGGTGCAACAAAAACATGGGGAAATGTTCCCAAAGTCACTCTGAATATGATAAAAAGCAAATAAAGAACTCGGGAGAGAACTAGAAGACGGCTTTGAATGTGTGACATACCGAAACAGATTAGAGGCCGTGTCTGGGGTTTGGCTTCGTTAAAAAGAAGCTGAATATTACGTGATTATGAGCAAGTTTCCAGAGCTGATTTGTAGCCAAAGAGCATTTAAAGAAGTTTGGGATTAATGAGTCTTGGTTTACGAGTTTTAAAAGTTGCTCATGGTGGATTTTTAATGGATGAGCATAGAGTCTTACATTAGATGGACAAACAGGTTCATTTTGGCACATTTATTTGGGCATGAACCTCTTAAACTGGATGATCATAAGAAAATCATTTGGATCCTAATCCACAGAGTGGGATATTTTATTTTATTTTGATTATTTTCCGGGATATTTCTGGCCCACTTCTCTTCTTTGTATTAAGTCTGTTATGAGGACCATCTCTCAGATTCTGGCAGTTCTGGCCGTGTTCGTTACATTGCAAGTCGAACATGCTCGTCTCCGGAGCTCGAATGCACACTTGTGCAGGAAACAGCGGTTATACACACCGGGACGCCGCCCGGGTCCTCTAGCCTTACACCAATCCTACAGCCAAACTCACAAATGCCACCAGATCCTCTACAGTGAGTATACCGTTTAAACTGTTAAAAATAATGAGGTGAAATATGTTTGTTTGTTTGATCTTTTCCAAGATCTAAGATTCCACACAAACACGTAGTCTGCCAATCCTGATTAGCTCATCAGCTCATTAAACACTTATTTACACCTGTATTAACAATTAGCACACCTGACCAAACCAGATATAATGTTACCATAGCAACCAGGATCTTATTTGTGTAAACTTAACTACACTTAGCATGTATCTGTAGCTACCATCATCATAAATCATCATATGACTCTCTCTATCTGTCTCTATCTCTCGCTCTGACTCTATCTATCTCTGTCTCTCTCTTTCTGATGAGCTCTATCTGTCTCTCTCTGATGCTCTCTAGCTGTCTCTCTCTGACTCTCTCTCTCTGTCTCTCTCTCTCTCTCTCTCTCTCTCTCTCTAGCTCTCTCTC
>JAFFST010055742.1:68876-79932 GCA_022414735.1 Noturus placidus
GAGTGAGAGGGAGAGAGAGAGAGTGAGAGGGAGAGAGAGAGAGAGAGAGAGAGAGAGATCATTTACAAATGCAATGTACTAAAAATATAACTTTGGTTCAGTTTTTTATTTAATTAAATCATTGATTGATTTTTAAACAATGCTTTAAAATGAATGCACCAACTGCCCATTTTGGCTCTGAGCCAAGTTTCAAGGATTATTTATGTATACCATTTTTTATTTTTTTTTTTATTTTCCTTCTGATGGATCTTTAAGTTCTGAGTGTATTTTTTCCCTCTCTAAGAGTGTACTTACATCTGTCTCTCCGTTTATTTATTCAAGAATTTGCACTCTTAGGAAAGAAAAAAAAAGAAAGAAAGAAAAGGTTTCGCCGGTTCTTTACACAGCTCTGTTGTAGGTTCCTCACAGAGCTTCATGGGTTCGTCTCGATGGAGAAGAAAATAATGAACCCTTAAATATTTCTAGCTAAAATTTCATTTAGCCTGGAAGTCATTCCAAGTGTGTGCTTCCATGATTGTTTACCTGTTTGTTTACTGGTTTATTTACTCTCTCTCTCTCTCTTTTTTTATCACACTTTAGCACTCTTTAGATCTTTATGGGGTTCTACACAGAACCTTTAAAAGGAGAACTTTTGTCCCCCCCCCGTGCATCTCCTTCCTTATTTGTTTGTTTGTTTGTTTATTTAGTTGTTGACACCGTTAGACAAGGTGTTTTCTAGGGTTCCTTAAATAATTACGTGGTTTACGCTCCGACTAAAACACTGTAGAAAGGTTCTACACAGAACGTAGAACATCTGGATTTTACCATTTTTCTCCTCATGCGCGTACATCCACGTTTAATTACTTAATTGTTTATTTACACTCTTAGCAAAAATGTGTTTTTCCAGGTTCCTTACATACATGTTTTGAACCGATAGTAAAACTCTGTTGTTGGGTTCTCCATAGAACTTTACAGGTTCTTCTAGATGGAAAAGAAAAAGAGAAACACACAATGAGTTCTGGATTGAACTCTTTATTTATTTATTTACTTTGCATGTGCAGTCCGTGGTTGTTTATGCATTACTTTGTTTACTCATGTACACTCCTAGAACAAACTGATAGTGAAACACTGATGTAGGGCTCTACATAGAACCTTGTAGGTTGTACAAAAAGGAACAACAAGCAAATCAAATGTTTTGGACTTAAGCGTGTACTCGGGTTTGTTTTTAACACTGTCCACCAGGGCTGGGCCAATTTTTTTATATAATACCAATATTGCGCTAAATTACAGCACAGATCGACTTTTCTCTGCGTATCACGAGTATATTTAGTACTTTTAGAACATTGTTACTGCTTTCATGACCGCCATTTCTCTCTGTGGAATGAGATCTTATTTAACACCGTAGTCACGTTGAAGCATCACACGGAGAAAATCTAAATTCCGCACTGAACTGTATAAACATTACTTTACAAGTCACAGCCTCTGCAGAACCCGTCTGTCTTGTTCTGATGAAGTACACAAATCAGGGTTGGCTCTTCATAACGAATCAGTTTTGTCGTATTCAGCGGCGTACGGTACCCGATAACCCTAAACCAGGCCCTGTTCCCCTTGTCCCGTAAAACAAACCCAATCTGACGTAAACTCTTTGTAGTTTGAATCCGAGCATATGAGCCATTTCCTGCTGTAGTTTGATGTGTTTGCTCAAGTGTTATTAACAAAAGGACCTGCTGTTAATGAATGCTTAGGGTCCACATTCACATACACCACAGCGCTGTTGAATCCTCCGTTCGGATTCTGTCAGAAAGTGTTGATTCCTCAGTGTTTTCTCTTCCCGAAGCTCTGATGGTAGTTCAGCTGAAAATCACAGGTTTACAGCAGGGGGAATAAGTATTGGACGTGTCAACATTTTCTTTTTCAGTAAATATCGATTTCCAATGAGTCTATTCACGTGAAATTTCACTAGACTTCGGTATTAACGCAATAAATCTGCTTTATTATATTATACATAACTTTATTTATGGACTTTAATGTTGTGAATTCTTTATATTTCCGGGTTTCTTGACCGAATGCTGATGTCTGGTGAAAACTTCATGTGAATCGTCTCATTGGAAATATATTTACTGAAACAAATCTTGTCCCGTTCAATACTTTATTTCCCCCACTGTACATTAATGCGCTCGTTTACAGGGATCTATTTTAACAAAGAGAAACGTATAGCGGCGAAGTTTTCTGTAAAGAGAAGTTAAATAAACATTCATGGAAGGAGTCTCAGGGGTGCTTAGAGTCTCAGGGGTGCTTAGGGTGGCTTAGTGGTTAGCACGTCCGCCTCACACCTCCAGGGTCCGGGGTTTGAGTCCCGCCAGGGCCATGTGTGTGTGAAGTTTGCATGTTCTCCCCGTGTGTCGGGGGTTTCCTCCGGGTACTCCGGTTTCCTCCCCCAGTCCAAAGACATGCATGTTAGTCTGATTGGCGTGTCTAAAGTGTCCGTAGTGTGTGTATGTGTATGTGAATGTGAGTGTGTGAGTGTGTGAGTGTATGGGGCGGCGGTGGCTCAGTCGGTAGAGCGGGTTGTCCACTAATCCACCAACCGTGGGGTTGGCGGTTCGAATCCCGGCCCGGGTGATCCCATGCCGAAGTGTCCTTGGGCAAGACACTGAACCCTAAGTTGCCCCCAATGGCAAGCTAGCACCTTGCATGGCAGCTCTGCTACCATTGGTGTGTGAATGTGCTCTCATTAGTAAGTCGCTTGTAAAATGTAAAAATGATATTTCTGTAAAAGCTTTTTTGAGACAATTTACCATTGTAAAAAGCGCTATACAAATTGATAAAATTATGATAAAATTATTGTGCCCTGCGATGGACTGGCACCCTGTCCAGGGTGTACCCTGCCTTGTGCTCGATGCTCCCTGGGATAGACTCCAGGTTCCCCGTGACCCTGAAAAGGAGTAAGCGGTTGAAGATGGATGGCTGGATGGATGGAAGGAGTCTCCACTGCCAGATGTGAAGCTGTAACTTTAAGTTTCCTTACATCTTCAGGACAGACGACTTTACACTTTGTGCTTTTTTTTTTTTGCATTAATGCCATGAGAGGGAAACAATAGAGATGCTCGTACTATATGAATTATATAACTGTAGTTGCTTTCACATGGGTGATACCAGGAATCAACATGTTTCATGGATGTTCCACGACGTTAAAAGTAGCTATAAATGGTTAACAAGTATGATGGCTTTCTTTAAACATTTTAAATCGTGACCGTTGGCAAATTGCTGTATTATAAGAGGAGGAAAACACTTCAGGTCGTGCTGTTGTGGGGAAATAATAGAGTTTAGGGTGATACCAGTGAAGGAATCTGCTTCATCACACTATCACACGTGGTGTTGGTTATTTTCCTGTAACAGCACTCACTATTGTTATATTTCTAACTTAAAATTCCATGTGCCGAGGGCTTCTTGCACGGCTTCGAAACCTGAGATGTAGTGAATTTCACAAACCGCCTCGAGACCCTTCTCTGACTTCATTCACGCTCTGCTTTATATTATAGTTTCGGTCAGGTTTTTGTAATTACCGTTAATGCAGGAGTAATTGTTTTCAAGTTAAGGCTTGCTACAGTTTACAGCGTAGTTCCACTTTGTGTTGATCCTGTGGTTAAGTAACGGGTTTGGGAGCTTTTTACTCTGAAACAGAACAGTGTGTTTATTCCAGCAGCCCTGCTTTTAAATTTCGTTCTTAGATAAGAAGCGTGTTGTAAATTCGGACTACATTACACTGCTTTAAGCTTGTTCGATAGCTTGTGCGCTGCTCTTTCGTGGGATACAGACAGAATCAACATAGTTTGTGTGTAAGAGGTGATAAATGGAAGGAATGGGACACAAGATTAAAGCCTTCTGCATTTAACAAAAGCTCCGAGCAGCGAAAAGCCCTGACCTACTTCTCCGTCTGTTTTTAGTTTCAGTTTAATAGTTCTTTTAAGACGTTTTCTCTCAAAAACAGCCGTCAAGTTCTGTCTTGACAGAAGAAATCACTTCTTTTTCTTCTTTTTTTTTTTTAAACTGAGATGCTCCAGTCCATACCTTTGCGTTTGCATTTTCATTCTGGTGGATTGATGCAATGGCGGTACCGAATGCCTTGGCATCTCCCTGCGAGTACGCAATAAGCATTGTCGCGGCGTGGGAGGCGTACGATTGAGGAAACAGCGTAACACTTTAACAAGCTCCTGCAGGGAAAGAGGTCATGGGGTCACAGTTCAAACGTCATGGCAAGACTTCTCATCCTCAGGGATGTGGGAACGATTCTGCTCCAGCGGCGTTGCCACATTTCGCAGCGCTCTCTAATTATACCCGACGCTGTGGATGTGTTATCAGACAGCTGCGAGACAAAACTGTCAAGGACAGCAAGTGTCTGGGAACAGTGATGCAGGTGCTGTCATAGCGGGCCTGCGGGCGACTCGACATCAAAGCAGTATTGTAAAAAAAATGTTTATATCACAACGCTGTGGAATTCCCGAATTGTATTGGCCGGAAGGTGTAGATTAATCATCTACAACAATTCACAAGTTGGTATTAATACACTCGTTCTAATATGTTATCATTTCTATAGTAACGGCTCATTCACAGGGACTTAAATCTATGTCTTATTGACAGTTGTATAAGGGGAAGAAAACACCTCAGGTTGTGCTTTTATAGACAGATAATCATGTTTTGTATTCCGTAGTTAATATTGTTTTCTTGAAGGAATTTTTTTTCAGTACTGTTGTAAATGATGTCAATTATACAGTATTTGATTTGTAATTGTGGGTTAAACAATAAGATGGGGGTTTAGTTTTGTAGATGGCTAGTCGGACACATTTTACTGGACGATGCTGGTTATTCTCAGTTATTATTTTTTGTCTCTACACAGGGTTTGCTTTACATGACTACATTGTGATTGCTCTAAAGATTCAAACCACAACCTGTTTCAGTGTTAAACACAGTTTAACAATCTACCCTGTATTACTATGAGGATTGACAGATTGTTTCTTAGAAGTTGGGATTTCATTATTTACATTGGTCTGGGAAAAATAGACTTTTTCTGATGGATAGTTGGATCAGTGAGTGGTTGGTTGCTGGGTGGGATGGATGGTTGGATGGTCAGTTGAATGGAAGGCTGGATAGTTTAGTGAGTGGTTGCATGGATGGATGGTTGTTAGGTTGGGTGGTTAGTTGGAAGGTTGGGTGTATTAATGGATGGTTGGATGGTCAGTTGGATGGAAGGCTGGATAGATCAGTGAGTGGTTGGTTGGGTGGATGGATGGATGGTTGGATGATCAGTTGGATGGAAGGCTGGATAGATCAGTGAGTGGTTGGTTGGGTGGATGGATGGATGGTTGGATGGTCAGCTGGATGGAAGGCTGGATAGATCAGTGAGTGGTTGGTTGGGTGGATGGATGGATGGTTGGATGGTCAGTTGGATGGAAGGGTGGATAGATCAGTGAGTGGTTGGTTGGGTGGATGGATGGATGGATGGTTGGATGGTCAGTTGGATGGAAGGCTGGATAGATCCGTGAGTGATTGGTTGGGTGTATGTATGGTTGGATGGAAGGCTGGATAGATCCATGAGTGGTTGGTTGGGTGTATGGATGGATGGTTGGATGGAAGGCTGGATAGATACGTGAGTGGTTGGTTGGGTGTATGTATGGTTGGATGGAAGGCTGGATAGATCCGTGAGTGGTTGGTTGGGTGAATGGATGGATGGTTGGATGGAAGGCTGGATAGATCAGTGAGTGATTGGTTGGATGATGAATTGGATGCAAGGCTGGATAGATCAGTGAGTGAGTGGTTGGTTGGATGGTGAATTGGATGCAAGGCTGGATAGATCAGTGAGTTGTTGATTTTATGTTTGAATGGTTAGTTGATTGGCCTGATGTATGTTTTTTTTTTTCTTTTCTTGGATGGTCAGTTGAATGGATGGTTGTACGGATGAGTTTGCAACAGTGAAGTAAAACAGGATGGTTTTAAACTATAATTGGATTGAAAGCAGTCACCAATCTGGCACATAAAATGTTGACACTTGTTCTGATAAAAAAAATTGATTGACAAAGAAATAATTTATTTGCAGAAACATTGTGTAAGCCTCATATGTGAATGGAAATAAGTATAATAGTGAGATTGCATATTACCATGTTGAGGTAGAGTGTAAGGTTCTATCTGGGCAGACAGAACCATATATGGTCATATGTCTTCTTTCCACATCACCTCAATTAGAAAGGTTATGAATCATAGTAAACTGTATACTAACATGCTGTTTTGCTACAGTTTCATCTGATGGTATAATCAGGCCTGTAAAGACATGCTGGCTAGATGAGAAGTTGTTAAATGATACTGAGACTTGATGAATGTGTGTGTGTGTGTGTGTGTGTGTGTGTGGGTGTTACCCTGCTGATTCACTCTGTTGTCATACTCCAAATGGCTCTTATCAGTGACTGATATGATCTAACAGAAGTTCAGCAACTTCTCGCCCTCAGCTAACAGCACCATTTCGACTTATCTAACCTTTTAATGCCACTTTGATGAATCTTGACAGTAGATTGATAAACAGGCCGGACACGTCACCTTGTGTAACCATGTGAAAAATAAGGTATAAAAGTTAATTAATATCAACAGTGGACCCGTGGAAGACAAACCTTCTTCCTTTGTCTTCCTCGACATTTTCAATTCATTTGGTATCACCGATGTTTGAGCTGTCACAGATAAGTCTCTGGTGTAACGGATGGTAGTTTCTTCTTCCTGTGGCGGACACTGAGTCTTCCTGGTCTCAGAGAGTCACTTTCTTCGGAAGATGGAACCCTTGCAATGTGAATAAGATAGATAGAAAAAAAAGAAGGAAAGAATTGAAGAATGTTTCCTGGAGCCCTATTAATTTCACAGAACCCCTGCGGTGCTGAGCAGTCGGCGTTTGGATGGATGAAGTCTTAAGTGTGGATAATAAATTACGAGGTGTGCCGGGGCACAGCAGGCACCAGAGCCCAATTAATGATAAATGTTCTCACAGGTGAACCATATTTCTTTCTACAGTAGTCCCTCTTGTTCCTTGTCCGTCTGTCACAGATGAAGCTAAGGCCTTGGCTCTTTTGCTGCTTTGCATACGATACGGTTTTATCTAAACTGCACAGGGCCTTCCAGAAGAAAATATGCACAAGGTAGTAATCCTGGTAGGAAAATAACAGTCATTATTGTTGCTCGGATCTTGTACTTGCACGAAAGCTCCTGGTTTGCCGTCAGGAAGTGTTTTTTTTTTTTTTCTGTATTGTGTATGTTGGGGATTAGTAATCCTGAGCCCTGTCATACCTGCAGGAAGCGACAGTTGTAGTCTTGTAAACTGTAGATAATATCTGCCTAAGGCCAATTAATCAGAATTAAACGGATTAGAGAAAGAAAGAATGCTGCCTTTGCAAATCCATGATGCTGTTCTGCATAATATCATACTGGCTCTTCCACTGAGAACATTTAACTGCTGTTCAAATTAATTTTACTTCATTTTCTTGAATCCACTTCCATTTTCATGGCCCAGGATTTAATTAGCGCTTCAGATAAGACCATCAGGACCTTCCTTCACGCTACTGCACTTAAGGAGCACCTTAAATGGATTAATGGGCAAATCGGTTTATCCTCACTAGTACGCAATTTGCCAGCTCGCGTTACCGCTGATAAGAACATAATCACTCTTGGAATGAAACACAGTGAACCATGATAGTCTACGCAGTCACGGACGCAGTCTGGCTTAGGAATCTTTGGGAATTCTTGGGAAACCTCTTGCATGACCACCATCACGACCACCACCACCAATGTTCACTTACTTTTATGTACTGTGTTCACCCTTGCGGTATTTTAAACCCTTGCGGAATGTAAGTGTACCTCCAGCCGTCAGACGCGGGTGTACATCGGGTACAATTGGGATGTCGTGGTCACGGCGTTAAAGCTTACTTAATGCATCCAGTTGTGTCCATCAGTCTGGGAATGAACTGTGAAGTCACGGCACGTCTGAAGCTTTAGAGACATCGGAGCTATGTTCAAGCTTATGGGAGACTGGAACAGGGGCTCGTTTTAGAGCTCATTTAGACAAGGATTACATAGAAGTCACTTTGCTTAAGGAGTTATTTTCCATGGTCTGCACTGGGGAATGAGCTGTGATTGGGGGAAAACAATGGAGTTGTATGTAATATCAGCTTCTGATGCTCTATATACATTTTGCACACTTATCTGGCCACAAGCTTCAGAATCTTGCAGGTCTCAATCTGATTGGAGCAAGATCTAGAAACGGTATGGGAAAAAAAAAAGGTTCGAGGCAGATGTCGATCAAATGACTTCTTGTGAAATTAGGATGTTCTTGGGCCATGTTTCTTGACGAAATGGACCATGATGGCCTGCGTGACAAAAAAAACCCCAAAACGAATAAAAAATTAAGTTTGCTTTCTATCCAACAGTTATATGTACTTTTTCATGAAAACGATCATTGAAAATAAAGAAAATGGAGGGGGGCACTCTTCTCGTTGGTGCTTTATTTTTATTTATTTATTGAAACTTACAGTCCCTTGCATCATTTATTCATGCACACAGAATAAATATGAATGATCTTTTTATAGTGTTGATGGTTTGTAGACCACGGTTGATCTGTAAACAGTCAAGCCAATCTGGCAACGCTGACCTTAAAACTGTTAATGTTCAGTCATTGTTCATTGCTAAAACAAGGTGCCTAACATTTGAATGGAAACATACCTTTAGTCGTATTGAAATCTCATTTAGGTGTATCGAAGTTTGATATGTAAGTAACAAGTGAAGGAAGTTCTGCGTATTCTTACACAGCATTTGCAAACATAATTTCATTGACTTTACCAAACGATGGTCCCACAAGGTATTACATCATGTGTTTTCGTTTTTCCTGTGGATTTGAATGTGGTGCCCAACACAACGATGTCCCCTCCCCTCTGCTGTCAGCTGAAGCTCAGTGTTGAAAAATGGCTTATTTTGTGTGGTTGGTGTGACTGAATGAGCGAAAATGAGTGAAGCCTCCACACTCTGAAGCCTGATCCCCCCCCTCCACCCCCCTCACTTCCCCTCCCAACATTTTCTCCTCTTTTCACCCCTTTATTTTGGGTATTTTTTAAGACTTGCCTTTTTGTTGCTGATCAGCACAGTGCTTTTTTTTTAACAGATAAAGCAGGCTAAAACAGAGAAAAGCCCTGTGGGGGCTGCGGTGGGCTTCATGCATTGTGTCGCCTCAACGGAGTAATTGTTCGACTCGGAGAATGAGGAGGGGCTGCCCATGAAGGACTTGGGGGTAGCACAATAGGTCCCCTAGGGACTGAAAGACGGACACAACCCTATCCAAAAAAAAAAGAAAAAAGACACAAGCGAAAAGGCCCAAAAGTATGGCTTTTATGTGTCACATCTCCATCGTAAGAACAAAAGCACTGCAGAGACATGACGCGTGCAATGCCTACTGATAGTATTTGATATAGTGATGCTATATAACCATTTTTATTTACATCTACTGATGCTGATATTCTCGTTTTTTTGTTTTAATCTTATTGGACCAAACTTTGCAAGCTCACTCACTCATGCTTGTCCTCCGCCTTTGTTCCTGATTAAAACACAAAGCTACCAGATTATAAAAGAAACTCGCTCTTTTCTTGTCCTATGCTGGGAAGACTGAGGAAACCTGAAAGATGCCAGCTATTCCTTGCCGATCCCCTCCTCCATCCCTCATTCTCTGTTTCTTGACGAGATCAGCTTCCTCGCCTTGGTGACCATTCTGTTTTTCTGCACTCCGGAAAGCTTGGATACACTTTTGAAATGCTAAAAATCCCCATTGGACGTGTCTGTGTGGTAGAGACAGCACAGTAAAGAGCTTTAAAGAGAAAAAAGGAAGAGGGGGGGTATTAAATTGGCAGGAAAAAGAAGGGGGTCACTAATTAGTTGATTTAATGACATGGACCCTCCCCTTCGCGGCCTGTGCACCTTCTCACACAAGCTACCTTTGATCACTCTTGGCCTCCGGTGCATCATGGGTAAGCGATTTTCCTGTATTATAGACTGCCTCCCCCTTCTCACTCTGGACAGTAGTGTCTAATTAAGCTTCCCTCTGATGTCTCATACCACTTCCTTTCAAATGGACTGGAATATTAATGTATATTGATAAAAATAAATAATTTAAAACACCACCACCATTCAATTCAATTCAATTTTGATTTGAATAGCTCTTTTTACAACAGACATTGTCTCAAAGCAGCATTACAGGAATATAAACACAGTATACACATAGTAAAGGTGAGAGATTATCCCAACTGAGCAAGCCACTGAGTGGCGACAATTGCAAGGAAAAACTCCCTAAGGTGTTAAGAGGAAGAAACCTTGAGAGGAACCAGACTCAGAAGGGAACCCATCCTCATCTGGGTAACAAGAGATATTCTTAAAGAGATAATTATTGATTTATATGTAATCTTTTTGGCTTTGAAAAGCCTTTGTCCCAGCAGTCTGGATTTGGAGTAGATGAGAGCGTCTTTTACTGCTGCACATGATGAAACAGAAAGACCATCCAGAGTAACCATGTGATCAGAAACAAAAGTATCTCCATCTTATCAGAATTGAGTAGAAGGAAGTTAGTTAACATCCAACGCCTAATGTCCTTCACACAATCTTCGACATTATCAAGCTGCTGTCTGTCCTCTGGCTTCGCTGAAACATACAGCTGTGTATCATCAGCATAACAGTGGAAACTAATTCCATGTTTGCTAATAATTTGACCTAGAGGTAGCATATATAGAGTAAAAAGTAGTGGGCCTAAGACAGAACCTTGTGGAACACCAAATTTAACCTTGCTATGAGTGGAGAAGTTTCCATTTACATCTATCAACTGATAACGCTCGGTCAGATAAGACCTGAGCCAGGAAAGGACTGTTCCCTTAATGCCAACAACATTCTCTAATCTATCAAAGAGAATAGTATGATCTATAGTATCAAAAGCTCTACTAAGGTCGAGTAACACAAGTAACGAGACACAACCCTGATCAGAGGCCAGTAGAAGGTCATTTACTACTTTAAC